>JAWMAR010002364.1:0-49485 GCA_036785375.1 Leucoraja ocellata
TCTACTATTTATTTCATTCAGCTTACATGTTTTTCCTCTACTTGCTAAATTTTTGTAAGGTGTCCTTGAGACTCTTGAAAGGCGCCCATAAATAAAATTTATTATTATTATTATTATTATATGCACATCTTTTTTGGCTGCCATTACACCCTCCTTGAAGAGGAGCTCATAGATAGTGATACTGCTCAGTTTGCAATAACCAACCTGATCTCCCAGTGGCTCAGCACTTCAACTCCCCCTCCCATTCCCAATCCCAATCCGACCATTCTGTCCTGGGCCTCCTCCATGGCCAGAGTGAGTCCCACCGTAAATTGGAGGAGCAGCACCTCATAGTAGTTTATACCCCGAGCAGTATGAACATTGACTTCTCCAATTTCAGGTAGTCCCTGCTTTCTCCCTCCTTCCCAGCTCCTCCACAGCCCACTGTCTCTGCCTCATCCTTTCTTCTTCCCGCCCCCCCCCCCCCCACCCCACGAAGAAGGGTCGCGACCCGAAATGTCACCCATTCCTTTGCTAGAGGAACCAATTCACAGAGGGCCAGTTAACCTACAAACTCACACGCATTTGGAATGCGGGAGGAGATAAATGGCTTACTCCTTAAGAATAAGGAGTAGGTCATTTAGAACAGAGACGAGGAAACACTTTCTCTCACAGAGAGTGAGAGGAAGTCGGGCAAGTCGGGACGTTGTTCCAGCCTGATAAAAAATGTTCACAAGTAAAAAGAAATAGTCGGGATAATGCCCTGAGTACCGACAGCTGGCATAACGAGCCACTACGATATATCTATGGACTTCTATGGACCCGTTACGAACATTCTGCGAAGTTTGAATCAAGGGGAAAACTCGGGAGAATTCGTGAATAATTCGGGAGAATTCGTGAATAACTCGGGAAAATTCGTGAATAACCCGGGAAAATTCGTGAATAATCTGGGAAAATTCGTGAATAACTCGGGAAAATTCGTGAATAACGCGGGAAAATTCGTGAATAACTCGGGAAAATTCGTGAATAACTCGGGAAAATTCGTGAATAACTCGGGAAAACTTGTGAATAACTCGGGAAAGCGGGACAGGCCCTTTACCCTTCTGCATTTTTGTCTACCTTAAATGTATCTATCCATTAAATCAGACACTGAGGAAGTCTGAAGGAGGGTCTCGTCCCGAAACGTCGCCCATTCCTTCTCTCCAGAGATGCCGCCTCACCCGCTGAGTTACTCCGGCATTTTGTGTCTATCTAAGATTTTACCGGCATCTGCAGTTCTTTCTTACACGTGTGAAAATACAAGTCCCCTTGCCCTCGACCGCAATCTGACAAGCACACATGGGCGATACTGGCCACACCCTGCCGCTGAAGTCACCAAGTTTACATCGCAACGTGTCACTCCACCGTTGGGTGGGGGGGAGGGGGAAAGCAGTGCTGCTACTTTCAAACTTACTGTTGCTTCTAACCTCTGTTTCCTCATTCCGCAGCAGTGCCATTCTCACTTCCTCCCTGCCTCTTCCCCTCTTGAACAACCAGGCACGGAAATTGCTATCAAAACTCAGGGGTGGGGGGTGGACGGACGACGGACGGGACACAATTTCTTGGTGTCCGCGCACACATGCAAGGCTTCGGCCGAGGGCCCCGTAGACGGTAACATCGTGACCTGACCTGGTTGGTGACCGACTGCGAACTCCAGCAACAGCAGCTTAGAAACATAGAAAATAATAGGTGCAGGATTAGGCCATTCGGCCCTTCGAGCCTGCACCGCCATTCAATATGATCATGGCTGATCATCCAACTCAGTATCCCATCCCTGCCTTCTCTCCATACCCCCTGATCCCTTTAGCCACAAGGCCACGTCTAACTCCCTCTTAAATATAGCCAATGAACTGTGGCCTCAACTACCTTCTGTGGCAGAGAATTCCACAGATTCACCACTCTCTGTGTGAAAAATGTTTTTCTCATCTCGGTCCTAAAGAATTTCCCCTTTATCCTTAAAATGGCCTGATGGCCCGAAAATACAGTGGCTAGTGGAATCAAGGGATATGGGGAGAAGGCAGGCACGGGTTTATTGATTGGGGACGATCAGCCATGATCACGATGAATGTGTGAAAAAATGTTTTTAACAATCTCGGTCCTAAAAGATTTCCCCTTATCCTTAAAATTTACATTTACATTACATTACATTTATACCAAGCCAAATAACCTACAGGCCCGTACGTCTTGTACTTGATAGAATTTAGAAGATTGAGGGGGGATCTTATAGAAACGTACAAAATTCTTAAGTGGTTGGACAGGCTAGATGCAGGAAAATTGTTCCCAATGTTGGGGAAGTCCAGAACAAGGGGTCACAGTTTAAGGAAAAGGGGGAAATCTTTTAGGACCGAGATGAGGAAAACATTTTTCACACAGAGAGTGGTGAATCTGTGGAATTCTCTGCCACAGAGGGTAGTTGAGGCCAGTTCATTGGCTATATTTAAGAGGGAGTTGGATGTGGCCCTTGTGGTTTAAGGGATCAAAGGGGTATGGAGAGAAGGCAGGGATGGGATACCGAGTTGGATGATTTTCTCTAGAGATGCTGCCTGAGCCGCTGAGATCCTCTGGCACTTTGCGTCTATCTCTGATTTAGGTTTGCAGCTATTTATACTGCCGGCCAAGTTGTGCTTTTGTTCAACATAGAAAATGCTGCTTCCCGCAAAACCGAGATATACATCCTACAACTGATGTCACACAAAAGCAGAATGGATTCTGGGGTCAAGGAAAGAGCGTTCACGTGGATCGCGGCCCTGTTTCCACCAATCTTTCCACCACCACGCACAAGAAGCGACAAGACAGACACCATTGTATGCAGACGCCGAGACGTGTGTTCAGCTCTGGCTGAACAACTTCTAATCCTGTGTGTGGACTCGATAGGGAGAAGAAGGAGAATGGATTATGTAAGTGTTCCTCCCGTCGGCTGTAGGTCCATTTACTACCACAATCTTTAAGAGAGCTCTGGGGGGGGGGGGGGGGGGGGGGGGGGGAGATTGCAACCTTCACGTGGTCCACCCTGTTTCAACGAATGCAATCAACCTGGCGTGCACAAACAGGAGATCAAACGGAACAAGTTGTCTTACAACTTTAGGCCATACACAAGAAGAAGCAGCTCTAGGGGCTAGTGGAGTCAGGGGATATGGGGAGAAGGCAGGCACGGGTTATTGATTGGGGACGTTCAGCCTTGATCACAATGAATGGCGGTGCTGGCTCGAGGGGCCGAATGGCCTCCTCCGGCACCTGTTTTCTATGTTTCCCAGCACAACAGACTGTAACGGGCTTCAGAAAATCCCGTGTGCGATAGACGTGGTGTGCAGGAAAAGAATAGTGGGCCAAATCAGCCTGAAGGTAGGCAAATGTGCTGGAGAAACTCAGCGGGTGCAGCAGCATCTATGGAGCGAACATCGGGAACATATTTCCTGCCTCTAGTGTGTCCAAGCCCTTAACAAGCTTAGGCACACTAAAATGCTGGAGAAACTCAGCGGGTGCAGCAGCATCTATGGAGCGAACATCGGGAACATATTTCCTGCCTCTAGTGTGTCCAAGCCCTTAACAATCTTAGGCACACTAAAATGCTGGAGAAACTCAGCGGGTGCAGCAGCATCTATGGAGTGAAGGAAATAGGCAACGTTTCGTCCCGAAACGTTGCCTATTTCCTTCGCTCCATAGATGCTGCAGCACCCGCTGAGTTTCTCTAGCAATTTTGTCTACCTTCGATTCTCCAGCATCTGCAGTTCCTTCTTGAACACAAGTCTGTCTGAAGCAGGGTCCCAACCTAAAAGGCCACCTATCCGCGTTCTGTCGAGATGCTGCACCCACTGAGTTACTCCGGCACTTTGTGTCTTTTCTTTAAATATTGGGCCAAACATTTCCAGCGTCAATGTGAAAACCCATTCCCATCTTTTTGTTTTTCTTGCACTATTACCTCAACTCACTCCACCCTTGAAACTCTGAAGAAGGGTTTCGGCCCGAAATGTTGCCTATTTCCTTCGCTCCATAGATGCTGCTGCACCCGCTGAGTTTCTCCAGCTTTTTTGTGTACCCTTGAAACTAAATGTACAAACAAAGAACTACGGAGGCTAGTTTTCAATAACAGACAAAATGTACTTGTGTAACTCCTGTATCTGTACGCTGTGGACAGACTGATTGTAATCACGGACAGTCTATTCACTGAATGGATAGCACGCAGCAAAAACGTTTTTCACTGTTTCTTGGTACACGTGGCAAGACCTGAACTAAAACAAACTCAGCGGGTCAGGCAGCACCTCTGGAGAACATGGATAGGCGACGTTTCCGATCTTTGGACTGAACAATGATAACCAAAAATCCGTAGCCTCCTTTTGCTCTGGTATTTTATTTAATTCACGTGTTTAATCAATAATGTTTTATTATTAATATTTAATGTTTTATGTGTCATTTGCTTTCAAGAGAGGGCTTGGATAGGGCTCTTAAAAATAGCGGAGTCAGGGGGATATGGGGAGAAGGCAGGAACGGGGTACTGATTGGGGATGATCAGCCATGATCACATTGAATGGCGGTGCTGGCTCAAAGGACCTACTCCTGCGCCTATTGTCTATTCCTAACTGTGACTATGGTGTTGTCACTTGCGGGTGGAGCATCAAGGCAAATTCCTTGTATGTGAATACTTGGCCAATAGAAACATAGAAAAAGGGTGCAGGAGTAGGTCATTCGGCCCTTCGAGCCTGCACCGCCATTCGATATGATCATGGCTGATCATCCAACTCAGTATCCCATCCCTGCCTTCTCTCCATAACCCCTGATCCCTTTAGCCACAAGGGCCACATCTAACTCCCTCTTAAATATAGCCAATGAACTGTGGCCTCAACTACCTTCTGTGGCAGAGAATTCCACAGATTCACCACTCTCTGTGTGAAAAATGTTTTTCTCATCTCGGTCCTAAAAGATTTCCCCTTATCCTTAAACTGTGACCCCTTGTCCTGGACTTCCCCAACATCGGGAACAACCTCCCTGCATCTAGCCTGTCAAACCCCTTAAGAATTTTGTCAGTTTCTATAAGATCCCCCCTCGATCTTCTCAATTCTGCTCAATCACAAGGATGTTCTTCCTCAAATTAGGAGACCAAAACTGTACGCAGTACTCCAGACGTGGTCTTACCAGAGCCCTATACAACTGCAGTAGAGGCCCTAGACAAGTGCATGATTGTGAGTCTGCTTGGACACTATCAAACTGCCAAGAGGCAGCCGGATTGGTGCTTCTTTCAGCAAGTCCTTCTGCAGCTACTGCCACTTTTACCACTTCCTCTTGACACTAAACACGTTTGCTCTTGCACATCCTCTATTGAGAAACCACAAAATGAAGTCACCGAACCTTAGATATTCGCACACTCTCTCTTACTCTCACACAAAATGGCTCCCTCTCTCTCACATGCGCCTGCCTGCGTCTCCTTCTTTGCATAAAGTTTACAGAAATATTTATTTTTGCACATTGAAAAGAGGAAGGAAATGCTCTATTAAAAGAAAGCCTCTCCCAGAAAGAAAATCAACTCAGCATAATTCGGCCTCATTTTCAACAATCAGTCACATTTGTTTGATCGAGAGAGACAGCACGAAAGAGGCCCTTCGGCCCATCAGGACCACGATGCTCCGCTTTCCTCCCACATCCAGAAAAACGTGCGAGTTTGTAGGTCAATTGGCCCTCTGTAAATTGCCTCGAGTGTGTCGGGAGTGGATGAGAAAGTGGGGCACCGTAGGTGGTCTGAAGAAGGGTTTCGGCCCGAAACGTTGCCTATTTCCTTCAGGATTTCGGCCCGAAACGTTGCCTATTTCCTTCGCTCCATAGATGCTGCTGCACCCGCTGAGTTTCTCCAGCTTTTTTGTGTACCTTAGAACTGGTGTGAATGGGTGATTGTGTGTGATGGAACTGCAGATGCTGGTTTAAACCAAAGATAGACACAAAATGCTGGAGTAACTCAGCAGGACAGGCAGCATCTCTGGAGAGAAGGGCCCCATACACTTCCACATATTCCAAATTAGAGAGTTCAACGTTCATGCTGCTGGGTTTGTAAGCTATCCAAGCAAAATGTTGGTGGGGGCGCTGTTGGTGGGGGCCAGCAGCATGTTAGTTTTTTCTACTTTTTACATTTTTTGTGTGTTTTTAATGTCTCTGTGTGTGTCTTGTGTGAGGGGTGGTGTGGGGGGGGGGGGGGGGGGGAAACCGCTTTGGTCGCCTCCTCCACGGAGAGGCGACTTTTCCCATGTCGCCTTCGCCCGTAGCATAACATCGAGGATCGGTGCGGCCTTTCCCGGAGACGAGCCCGGGCTTCAGCTGTGGTGGATGTTTGTGTTAAATTTTTATTGTGTTTTTGTGTGTGCTTTTTTCATTGTACCGCTGCTGGCAAATTCATTTCACTTGCAATTTATGTGCAAGTGACGAATAAAACTGATATTGATTGATATTGATAGGTTCTTGATTTGTACGGATTTCAAAGGTCACGAGAAGGAGCAGGAGGATGGGGTTGAGGGGGAAAATATAGATCAGCCATGATCGAATGGCAGCGCAGATTCGATGGGCCAACTCTGCTCCTTTGTCGAATGATCTTCCCATTGGACAAAGGGGCAACTAAAGGGCCTGTCCCACTATACGAGTTTACCCAAGAGCTCTCCCGGGTTTAAAAAAAAATCAAACTCGTGGTAAGTACCTAGAATGTACGTAGCGGGTATGTCGGAGCTCGGGACGTCTCTTAGCGGCTTGCAACGCTAACGGCAAGTACTCGGGAAACGCGGTAAGCTCGTGACAGAGAGTGTCCACGAGAGCCCCGAGTACCTATTACCGTAATTCTCCGAGTTGGAATCAGGGGAAACTCGGGAGAACTCTTGAATTACCCTGTACAGTGGGACAGCCCCACTAGATCAAGTCTCTAAACTATCGCATCAGGTGTTTAAGAATTACTTTGTCCAAAAAGTGAGGGAATTGTATCCTCAGATGGACAGCTAATACTTTTATTAAGCATGGTGGCGCAGTGGTAGAGTTGCTGCCTCACAGCACCAGAGACCCGGGTTCAATCCTGACAACAAGTGCATGCCTCTACGGACTTTGTACGTTCTCCCCGTGAGCTGTGTGGGATTTAGCGGAGCTCCAGCTTCCTCTCGCACTCCAAAGACGGGCAGGTTTGTAGGTTAATTGGCTTGGTAAAACTGTAACTTGTAAACGCAGCTACATGCCCTCTTCTCCCCACCCCCACAGCTCAGACCATCACACAAACCAACCTCCTTTCCATCGACTCCATCTACACTTCACGCTGCCTCGGCAAGGCCAGCAGCAAAATCGAGGACCAGTCTCACCCCTGGTCACTCCCTCCTCTCCCCTCCCCTCTCCCATCGGGCAAAAGGTACAGAAATGTGAGAACGCACACACCTCCAGATTCAGGGACAGTTTCTTCCCGGCTGTTATCAGGCAACTGAACCACTTGATCACTAACTAGAGAGCGGTCCTGACCTCTCATTTAACTCATTGGAGACCCTTGGACTATACTTAATCAGACTTTCCCACGACCGAGGAAGAACTAAGGGGGAAATATTAAATGGTCAGCTCGACATAGACTACAAGACCTACACCAAACCCAAACCAATTAAGGAGCAGACGAAGGCATTCGATCCAATTTGTGATCCCAGCTACAAAGACAGATGTGTACAGCAATTCGTTCTTCCCCCGCACAATTAAAGCTTGGAATAATCTCCACCCAACTATAGTTACCCTACCAGATGCAACTACATTTCAAGTAGCTCTTTCTTCCCAATAACCCTTTCTGGCTTAAGCCCTCCCCTTCACCACCTCCAGTTTAGATTCCATTTGGAATATTCTGGAGGACCAAGAAACCAAGAACCAAGGAAGGGACTTTATTTTGCCTTCCATTCACAGTGAGGAATGTGGAGGAGTCACTGTGGTGGATGTTCATGTTAAAATGTGTTTTTGACGCGATCGGTTGCTTTTAATTGTATGACTGACCTGGCCAATCAAATTCCTCGTATGTTGCAAAACATACTTGGCGAATAAAGTGTGATTCTGATTGTCATCATATATTGTCTTCCCAGTGACTAGTTAGCACTTGGCAAAAGCTATTCACTGTACCTCGGTACACGTGACCAATAAACGACACTAACATGCGGGGATCGCATATACATGGAAGCTTATGTTATGGTTACGTTCCGTCAAACCTTACGCAAGTCAGATTGTTACATAAATGGGAATCCCCATCCCCATCCCCATCCCCCGCCCACAGTAACTCTCTGAGAGTATTAATTGTTCTGCAGTTGTACAGAGCCCTAGTGGGGCCACACCTGGAGTATTGTGTGCAGGTTTGGTCCCCTAATATGAGGAAGGGCATTCTTGCTACTGAGGGGAGTGCAGCGTAGGTTTACAAGGTTAATTCCCAGGATGGCGGGACTGTCATATGCTAAGAGAATGGAGCAGCCTGAGGGCTTGTACATTCTGGAGTTTAGAAGGATAAGAGGGTATCTCATTGAAACATATAAGATTGTTAAGGGTTTGGACACGCTAGAGGCAGGAAACATGTTCCCGATGTTGGCGGAGTCCAGAACCAGGGGGCCACCACAGTTTAAGAATAAGGTAGGAGTAAGCCATTGAACGGAGACGAGGATACACTTTTTTTCCTCTAACACTCAGGCTCTTATCAGATGTAAACTTGGGTAATGGGTACAGTGTTGTGGAAATTCCAAACTGCCTTGATTGCATGGGGGGACTGAGCTCAGAATTGTTTATGCAAGCGCGAGTTTACACCAGTTGCCTCTTGTGCAAGCTGGGGAGTGTCCGTATTTGCGTATCTCAAGATTGCTCAGATAAAGGGCTTAGGAGTAGAGTCATAGGAATAGAGAAATAGAGCTCGCACTTGGAGCTCAGGGGGGATGTGGGGTGATCCTATAGAGGCGTATAAAATCACGAGAGGAACAGATCGGGTAGACGCACAGAATCTCAATAGACAATAGATAATAGGCATTAGGTGCAGGAGTAGGCCATTTGGCCCTTCGATCCATTCAATGTTATCATGGCTGATCATCCCCAAACTGTACCCCATTCCTGCCTTCTCCCCATATCCCCTGACTCCGCTATTTTTAAGAGCCCTATCTAGCTCTCCCTTGAAAGCATCCAGAGAACCCACCTCCACCGCCCTCTGAAGCAGAGATTTCCACAGACTCAGCACTCTCTGTGAGAAAAAGTGTTTCCTTGTCACCGTTCTAAATGGCTTACTCCTTATTCTTAAACTGTGTGTGGCCCCTGGTTTCTGGACTCCCCCAACAGCGGGGGAACATGTTTCCTGCCTCTAGCGTGTCCAAACCCTTAACAATCTCTTGGCCAGAGTAGGGGGATCAAGAACCAGAGGACATAGGGTTAAGATAAAGGTGAATCTGATGGTAACTTTTTCGCACAAAGGGTTGCGGGTGGATGTAACGAGCTGCCAGAGGAGGAAGTTGAGGCTTATAGCTCGGTACGCCGTTACATGTGACAAAAAAAATAAACTTGGCAAGAAAGACTGAGCAGGCTTGATCTCTTTACTCCAGAAAAATGAAGGTTGTGAGGTGGCCTAAAGGAGAATCTATTCCTGCGTGGGACAGTGCATGTTTTTTTTCATTTTTGCTTATGTGCGGGGCACTTGAGAAATGTTAAAATGCACAATTACTCAGACCTGCTCTTTGTAAGACAGGGTAGAGTTGCTGCCTTGCAGCGCCGGAGACCGGGTTCAAACCCAACTGCTGCCTGTACGGAGTCTGTCCGTTCCCCCCCCGTGACTGCGCGGGTTTTCTCCGAGATCTTCGGTTTCCTCCCACACTCCAAAGACGTCGTGGTTTGTAGGTTAATTCGCTTGGTATAAGTGTAAATTGTCCCTAGTGTGCGGGGATCGCTGGTCTGCGCGGACTTGGGTGGGCCGAAGGGCCTGTTTCCGCACTGTATATCTCTCTCTAAACTAAACTAAGACCTCAGACGTGCCATGTATGATGCCAGAGAATGGAGCGTGTATTGAAAAAAAAAAAAAAAAGTCTATATATGGGAAGGAAAGACGAGTAGAACCACAAACTGTCTTATCGCCTCCAGTGAGTTCACCGCCTACCAGCATCAGTACGAGAAGCTTTTAGCTGAAACTGGAGGGGGGCGGTGAGGTGGGGTAAGAGGGCGAGACTCCGTGTGGATTCACAAACCCAACGGGTAAACTTTCCTGTCAACCATTTCCTCCTCCCCTTCCTCCAAGCAACCATCCAAGCTTTGGCAGAGCGTAACTAATCATCATCTTTTGAGATAAAAGATATCCCTTTTTAAACTTTCACACCACACCCATGCAACTATTTAAGAACTACTCTCGCGGTTGAGTTTTGGCACCGATTGTCATCATTTAAAAACAAAAATAGACAAGAGTGCGGAGTACATGGGATCTTCACCCAAGGTGCAAGGTTCTCCCTTGTGTCCTGATCAAAGATGATCGTGCAACTACTATTTCTGGGTATAGTACACGCTGAGTATTCTTAATCGGATGGGTTTTTACCCGAAGGGGGGGATTGAGAGAGGGAAGGTGGGACGGAGCGAGGGAAGGGGGGTTGGGTGGAGAGAGAGAGAAGGGAGGATGGGAGGAGAGAGAAGGAGGATGGGAGGAGAGAGAGGAGGGGGGTTGAGAGAGGGAAGGGGGGGACAGAGAAAGGGGACAGAGAGAGGGAAGGGGGACAGAGAGAGGAAAGGGGGTGGACAGAGAGGGAAGGGGGTGGACAGAGAGAGGGAAGGGGGTGGACAGAGAGAGGGAAGGGGGGGACAGAGAGAGGGAAGGGGGGGCAGAGAGGGAAGGGGGGGGGGGAGAGAGGGAAGGGGGGGGGACAGAGAGGGAAGGGGGGGACAGAGAGAGGGAAGGGGGGGTGGATGGAGAGAGGGATGGGAGGATGGACAGAGAGGAGGGGGGTTGAGAGAGGGAATGGGGGGGACAGAGAGAGGGAAGGGGGGACAGAGAGAGGGAGGGGGGGACAGAGAGAGGGAAGGGGGGGGACAGAGAGAGGAGGGGGGGACAGAGAGAGGGAAGGGGGGGACAGAGAGAGGGAAGGGGGGGCAGAGAGAGGGAAGGGGGGGGCAGAGAGAGGGAAGGGGGGGCAGAGAGAGGGAAGGGGGGGCAGAGAGAGGGAAGGGGGGGCAGAGAGAGGGAAGGGGGGGACAGAGAGAGGGAAGGGGGGGACAGAGAGAGGGAAGAGGGGGACAGAGAGAGGGAAGGGGGGTTGAGAGAGGGAGGGGGGGGCAGAGAGAGGGAAGGAGGGGGGGACAGAGAGAGGGAGGGGGGGCAGAGAGAGGGAGGGGGGGACAGAGAGAGGGAGGGGGGGGACAGAGAGAGGGAAGGGGGGGACAGAGAGAGGGAGGGGGGGCAGAGAGAGGGAGGGGGGGACAGAGAGAGGGAAGGGGGGGACAGAGAGAGGGAAGGGGGGGGACAGAGAGAGGGAAAGGGGGGGGACAGAGAGAGGGAAGGGGGGTTGAGAGAGGGAGGGGGGCAGAGGGAGGGAAGGGGGGGGGACAGAGAGAGGGAAGGGGGGGGACAGAGAGAGGGAAGGGGGGGACAGAGAGAGGGAAGGGGGGGGACAGAGAGAGGGGAAGGGGGGGACAGAGAGAGGGAAGGGGGAGCAGAGAGAGGGAAGGGTGGGGGACAGAGAGGGAAGGGGGGGGGACAGATAGGGAAGGGGGGACAGAGAGAGGGAAGGGGGGGACAGAGAAAGGGAAGGGGGGGGGACAGAGAGAGGGAAGGGGGGGACAGAGAGAGGGAAGGGGGGGGCAGAGAGAGGGAAGGGGGGGACAGAGAGAGGGAAGGGGGGGACAGAGAGAGGGAAGGGGGGACAGAGAGAGGGAAGGGGGGGGGACAGAGAGAGGGAAGGGGGGACAGAGAGAGGGAAGGGGGGGACAGAGAGAGGGAAGGGGGGGACAGAGAGAAGGGAAGGGGGGGGCAGAGAGAGGAAGGGGGGGACAGAGAGAGGGAAGGGGGGGACAGAGAGAGGGAAGGGGGGGACAGAGAGAGGGAAGGGGGGGCGGAGAGAGGGAAGGGGGGATTGAGAGAGGGAAGGGGGGATTGAGAGAGGGAAGGGGGGGACTGAGAGCGGGAAGGGGGGGATGAATGGAGAAAGAGAGGGTAGGATGGAGAGAAGGAAGGGGGATTGAGAGAGGGGTGGGGGGACTGAGAGCGGGAAGGGGGGATGAATGGAGAAAGAGAGAGAGGGGAGGATGGAGAGAAGGAAGGGGGATGGAGAGAGGGAAGGGGGATTGAGAGGAGGGATGGGGGGGTTGAGAGAGGGATGGGGGATGGAGAAGGAAGGGGGGTGGAGAGAGAAAGAGGGGAGGATGGAGAGTGTAGGGGGGATGGATGGAGAGAAGGGGGGATTGAGAGAGGGGTGGGGGGTGGAGAGTGGGAAGGGGGGGATGGAGAGTGAGAAGGGGGGGATGAAACGAGAGCGAGGGGGGAGGATGGAGAGAGGGAAGGGGGATGAGATAGGGAGGGGGGGATGGGACACAGAAACAGAGGGGAGGGATGGAGAGAAAGAGGGGAGGATGGAGAGTGTAGGGGGATGGATGGAGAGAAGGAAGGGGGGGGTGTTGAGAGAGTGATGGGGGGTGGAGAGTGGGAAGGGGAGATGAAACGAGAGCGAGGGGGGAGGATGGAGAGAGGGAAGGGGGGATGTGAGAGGGAGGGGGGATGGACACAGAAAGAGAGAGAGGGGGAGGATGAAGAGAAGGAAGGGGGGGATTGAGAGATTGATGGGGTGGTGGAGAGGGAAGGGGGGATGAATGGAGAGAGAGGGGGGAGGATGGAGAGAAGGAACGGGGGGGATGAATGGAGAGAAGGAAGGGGGGAGTTGAGAGATTGATGGGGCGTGGTTGCGAGAGGGAAGGGGGGATGAATGGAGAGAGAGGGGGGGGAGGATGGAGAGAAGAAAGGGGGGGGGGGTGGAGAGGAGAGAAGGAAATGGAGAGGGGAAGGAGGAAGGGGAGCAATGGAGAGTGATAAGATGGGGAGCGCATAACCTTCCTCTCCATCTCAGTGCGACCCAGGTGTGTGTGTGTGTGTGTGAGTGAGTGTGTGAGTGTGTGTGTGTGTGTGTGTGTGTGTGTGTGTGTGTGGAGAGCCTCCTTGCCCACCATACGCTGGCGACCACTCCTCGGCCCCCTCCCTTCCCCTTCCAGCCCACCCCAACCCGCCCGTACCTGCTCGCGGGCCTTGTGCTCGGCCGCGCCGTCCTTGCTGCGCCGCTCGGCCCCGCTCCTCGGCGCAGTCGGCCTGCTGCTGCAGCACCTTGATCTTGCGCTTGACCGCTTCGAGGGACGTGGCGGTGGCGGGCGGCCATTTGGGGAAGGGGGGAAGGGGGGGAAAGAGAAGATTGGAGAGAGGACGCCTGGGCGGGCGGCGGCAGCGGGGAGGGGAAGGCAAGTGTGTGTGTGTGAGTGAGGATGAGAGGGGCGGGGACGCCGCCCGCCGACGACGACGACGAAGCCGCCCTCCCCTCCATCACTCCCCTCTTCCGCTTCCCGGCCGCCCCGCTCCGTATCCAGAAGTGACGTCCGGGGCCGCGGGCGGGCGGAAAGGAGCGGGAAGAAGAAGCGGCGCGAGGAAGACGGTTGGCGTTGTCCGCCATCGTGGGAGGTCCACGTCCACGGCCACGTCCACGGCCACGTACAAACTCCTCAGGTGGGACTATCACCATCATCATCTTCATCTACAACTTCCCCCCGGTTGGAAAATCATCCGCATCTCCGCCCCCTAATCATGGGGGCAATCATCTCCATTCCATCCCTGGTGGGGCAATCACCGTCATCATCTCCATCTCGAATCATCTCCATCTCTAATGGGACAATAATCTCCATCTCTAGTGGGACAATCATCTCCACCATCTCCACCTCTGGTGGGACAATAATCATCTCCATCACCATCTCGAATCATCTCCATCTCTGGTGGGGGCAATAATCATCTCCATCTCCACCTCTAGCGAGACAATCATCTCCATCTCCATCTCCATCTTCATCCCTGGTGGGACAATCATCATCTCCATCTCCTAATGGGGCAATCATCTCCATCTCCATCTCTAGTGGGACAATCATCTCCATCTCCAACTCCACCTCTAGCTGTAGGACTATCATCTCCATCTCCACCTCTGGTGGGACAATCATTCCATTCCTGGTGGGGACAATAATCATCTCCATCACCATCTCGAAATCATCTCCATCTTACCCCTGGTGGGGCAATCATCTCCATCTCCTCCCCTAGCGGGACAATCATCTCCACCATCTCCATCTTCATCCCTGGTGGGACAATCATCATCTCCATCTCCTAATGGGGCAATCATCTCCATCTCCACCCATAACCGGACAATCATCTCCACCATCTCCATCCCTGGTGGGGCAATCACCATCATCATCTCCATCTCTAATCATCTCCATCTCCATCTCTAGTGGGACAATCATCTCCACCATCTCCACCTCTAGCTGTAGGACAATCATCTCCATCTCCACCTCTGGTGGGACAATAATCATCTCCATCACCATCTCGAATCATCTCCATCTTACCCCTGGTGTGGCAATCATCTCCATCTCCACCCCTAGCGGGACAATCATCTCCATCTCCATCTTCATCCCTGGTGGGACAATCATCATCTCCAACTCCCAACTCCATCTCGGCCATCTCCATCTCCATCTCCACCCCCTAATGGGGCAATCATCTCCATTCCATCCCTGGTGGGGCAATCACCATCATCATCTCCACCTCGAATCATCTCCATCTCTAGTGGGACAATAATCATCTCCATCTCCAACTCCACCTCTAGCTGTAGGACTATCATCTCCAACTCCACCTCTGGTGGGACAATCATTCCATTCCTGGTGGGGCAATCACCATCATCATCTCCATCTCGAATCATTTCCATCTCTAGTGGGACAATCATCTCCATCTCTAGTGGGACAATCATCTCCACCATCTCCACCTCTGGTGGGACAATAATCATCTCCATCACCATCTCTAATCATCTCCATCTTACCCCTGGTGGGGGCAATCATCTCCATCTCCCATCCCTGGTGGGACAATCATCATCTCCATCTCCAACTCCCAACTCCATCTCGGCCATCTCCATCTCCTAATGGGACAATCATCTCCATCTCCACCTCTGGTGGGACAATCATTCAATTCCTGGTGGGGCAATCATCTCCATCTCCACCCATAACCAGACAATCATCTCCACCTCTGGTGGGACAATCATCTCCATCTCCATCTCTCATCCCTGGTGGGACAATCATTCGATTCCTGGTGGGACAATCATCTCCATCTTCATCCCTGGTGGGACAATCATCTCCACCATCTCCACCCTCTGGTGGGACAATCTCCATCTCCATCTTCATCCCTGGTGGGACAATCATCATCTCCAACTCCAACTCCATCTTGGCCATCTCCAACTCCTAATGGGACAATCATCTCCATCTCCACCTCTGGTGGGACAATCATTCCATTCCTGGTGGGGACAATGTCTCCATTACCATCTCCATCCCTGGTGGGGCAATCATTCCATTCCTGGTGGGACAATCATCTCTATCTTCATCCCTGGTGGGACAATCATCATCTCCATCTCGGCCATCTCCATCTCCACCCCCTAATGGGACAATTATCTCCATCTCCATCCCTGGTGGGACAATCATTCCATTCCTGGTGGGACAATGTCTCCATCTCCAACTCCACCTATGGTGGGACAATCATCTCCATCACCATCTCAAATCATCTCCATCTTACCCCTGGTGGGACAATTATCTCAATCTCCATCCCTGTGGGACAATCATCTTCATCTCCACCTCTAGTGGAACAATCATCTCCATCTCCACCTCGGGTGGGATAATCATTTCTATCCCTGGTGGGACAATGTCTCCATCTTCATCCCTGGTGGGATAATCATCTCCATCTCCAATCATCTCCATCTTACCCTTGGTGGAGCAATCATCCATAATGGTACAATCAACAATCTCCACCCCGGTGGGACAATCATCTCCATCACCATCTCCACCTCTGGTGGGACAATCATCTCCATCTTCACCCCTAATGGGACAATCATCTCCATCCGTGGCGGGACAATCATCTCCATCTCCATCTCGAAGGTAGACAAAAATGCTGGAGAAACTCAGCGGGTGAGGCAGCATCTGGGGATCCGTCTCCACCCCCCTGATGGGACAATGCCTCCATCTCCAATCTCCTCGATACTTGGAGAAGTTGTGGGAAATCTTGATTCTTGGAGAATTCATGGGAAATCTCTGAGATTCTCGGAGAATCCGTGGGAGATATTCTGTGATTCTTGAAGAATCTGTGGAAAATCTTGATTTCTTGGACAATCAGTGGAAATTTGAACTCTGAGATTCTGTGGGGGAATCTCAATTGGAGTTGGATCTTCACATTTTGACTTGGAAAATCTGTGGAAAATATCAACTTTAGGAATCTGGGAATCTCAATTCTTGGAGAATCTGGGGGGGAAATCTTGATTTTGGGAATTTGTGATTTGGAGAATCTGGCATTTCTTCTCGATTCTTGGATAACCTCTGGTATATCTAATCGATTCATGAGAATCTAGCATATCTCTTCAACTCTTGGGAGAACTGGTAGGAAATCTCAATATTTGGTTGGAGAAGCTGAAAATGATCCTTGACTCGAGTTGTGTTCTGAGACAAATCTCATCAACTTTCAAATAATCTGACAAACCTCCTTGGGTGTTGACTGAGCAGAGAGAAATCGCATCCAAGCATTTCTTGAGACAACCTCAGTTTGCGAAAAAAAAATCTAGGCTTGCTTTATGAAGAGAAATAACCTACTGCGAGAAATCTCGTCAAATTCCAGCTAATTTGAAAATAACAACTCACCCGAAGAAAAGGAGCTGAGATGAATGTCAGGTGTTGGCCAAATGATTAATTGTTCTGCAAATGTTAGTCAATCTACGGCAAATCTCCTTCAAACTAGCGAGAAATCTCCTCAAATGTTGGCAGGTTTTGATGAAAAATTCAATTTGAAGAAGGCGGTCCCCAACCCGAAACATCACCTATCCATATTCCCCAGAGATGCTGCCTGGCCCACTAAGTTACTCCAGCATTTTGTGTCCATCTAAAGTAGTGAATGGTTCTGTTTCAGACAAGTTGAAACTGTTGAGTGGCCCAGTGCCAGAACTACCTGTTAATATTTATCAGTGATTTGGACTTGTGGGCCTGTTCTACTTAGGCGATTTTTTTAGGCAACTACAGGTGTCTACTTTGTTGCCACATGTTGGCCGAGACTAGTGGCGCAAAAAGTCGTAGAGTCTTTCTGGTCGCAGCTAAATTTTCAACATGTTGTAACATTTTTCGCCGACAGTGGGTTTGACTGTCTTGAGCGTGGCTTGACTTGAGGATACGTGTTTAATCAAGGATCAAGGACAGGCCCATTAGGAGTGCAGGCTATCATTTCAAAATGTCTTAGAACTTAAATCTTAGGGGATCGTATAGAACAGGTTGATGGAGTGGGTTGATTAAATAGTTTTCACCGCGTGACAAGCATCCTTGAATCATAGAAAAATGATACTTTAATGAACACTGTTTTGGGAATTAATGAAACATGAGTATCTGGCCTCCACATTCCAGAGTTACCTTGTGACTTAATCAAATGCCCGAAACATTTGACAAACAACGCACTTCAGAAGTGCTTCACTGTTTGTAAAGAGTTTTAGAACACATCGAATAACATTGGCGTTATTTAAACACGTATCCTTGTTTGACGCTAACAGATCGCGGGGTTCTGATTTCACATTTATCAATTAACAAGGCAGTGATTCATAGAGCAAAACAGTCAAGCCCAGGAAATATAATCAGTGAGTAAGATAAATAGTTTTTAATCTATTAAGATTGTATTTGCTACAACTGGAACATAATTCTGTTTGCATATTATGAAAAAAAGATATATGTGTGTGTGTGTGTACATATATACGGTATATATATAGAGAGATGCTGCCTGTCCCCGCTGAGTTACTCCAGCATTTTGTGTCTGTCTTTGGTTTAAACCAGCATCTGCAGTTCCTTCCGACCTATTTTTATATAAAACCAGTCTGAAGAAGGGACCCATTCTTTTCTCCAGAGATGCTGCCTGCCCCCCGCTGAGTTACTCCAGCATTTTGCGTCTGTCTTCGGTTTAAAACCAGCATCTGCAGTTCCTTCCGACCTATTTTTATATAAAACCAGTCTGAAGAAGGGACCCATTCTTTTCTCCAGAGATGCTGCCTGCCCCGCTGAGTTACTCCAGCATTTTGTGTCTGTCTTCGGTTTAAACCAGCATCTGCAGTTCCTTCCGACCTATTTTTATATAAAACCAGTCTGAAGAAGGGTCCTCGACCCGAAACGTCGCCCATTCCTTCTCTCCAGAGATGCTGCCTGTCCCCGCTGAGTTGCTCCAGCATTTTGTGCGCTGTCTTACATACCTGTTTATTTCCATTCTTTTTCTCCAGAGAAGCTGTCTGTCCTTTGGAGTTACTCCAGCACTTTGTGTGTGTGTGTATGTGTGTGTGTGTATGTATATATATGGTTGTGTGTGTCTCTGAAGAATACATTACATACATATATATTGTATGTATATGTGTGTGTATGTATATATACTGTATATATATATATATATATATACTGAAGAAGGGTCCAAGACATCATCCACCCTTTTTCTCCTAAGATGCTGCTTGACCCGCTGAGTTACTCCAGCGCTTTGTGTCTATCTTTAGCATAAACCAGCATGTGTAGTTCTTTGTTTCTATGTTTATATTGGAACTGGTGTCGATGGGTGGCACAGTGATGCAGCTGGTAGTCCGTAACGGACTGGGTTCAATCCTGGCCTCAGGCGGTGTCTGTGCGTGGAGTTTGCATGCTCCCCCAGAGACCGTGTGGGTTTCCTCTCCAGTGCTCCAGTTTCCTCCCACATCCCAAAGGCGCGCGGATTTTGTAGGTTAATTGTCCTTAATGTGCGAAGGAGTGGATTAAAAAGGTGGGGTAAAATAGAACGAGTGCGAAATTCGTCATAACCATCTTTAACTCCATGGATTGTCCCCTTGTCGTGGTGGAGAAGCTTGTGTGGCCCTGAGATCCTGAGAGCGATGCCGCCTGGAGCTACGCTCCTGGTAGGGCCACCCATGGCAGTAAGGTCGAGGGGGAAGGTCTCTGACAAAGAGCAATCCAACCAAGACCTCAACGGTGGAACAGGCGGAGGATGATGGCTGACTTTAGTGGAGCGTCACAACGGCTGGGAAGGCGGATGAAGGCTGCAGCAGAAAAGGGTCTCCAGTCGCCACTGGATCCTGACCCAGATCTGTCAAGGACTGTGTGGTGGCTGTGTGTGCACCAGTCTCCCCACGTTAAACAAAGTCACGCACAGTCGTCCTCCCAAAAGAGGACAGTCACACTCGTTTCGAGTGACCGCCGATGACAATATCGCCTATTTTAGTGTCATCTTAGTGTCTGGGACTTAACCTTCCTGACTCTCTGTATATTTGATGATGACAATGCGTTTGGAATTCAAGACATGCAGCAGTAATCCCCCTGGCAGCTGGGGAAACATTCTATTGTCCGCAGGGGGGGGGATTCCAGAACGGCAGGTGCCGGGGAGCTTAAGAAAGACCTCTGTGGAATTGCATTCTTCTATTCCTTGGTCATTATGACACCAGCACTCAGAATAGCAGAACACTACAATGCAGGGTGTCGACCCTATTTTGAATGCACCAGGAATGAACACTGATGAAAATTGTATATATTTTGGTGGATTCTGGCTCAAATCTCTCCCTTTCTTTCTCATTCTTTTTATCCCTCTCTTTCTCCCTTCTTTCTATTTCTTTCTTTCTCTCTCTCTCTCTTTCTCTCTCTCCCTCTTTCCCTCTCACTCTTTCCCTCTCAATAAATAGACAATAGGTGCAGGAGTAGGCCATTCGGCCCTTTGAGCCAGCACCACCATTCACTGTGATCGTGGCTGATCATCCACAATCAGCACCCTGTTCCTGCCTTCTCCCCATATCCCCTGACTATCTTTAAGAGCTCTATCTAACTCTCTCGTGAAAGTATCCAGAGAATTGGCCTCCACCGCCTTCTGAGGCAGAGAATTCCACAGTTTCACAACTTTCTGGGTGAAAAAGTTTTTCCTCATCTCCGTTCTAAATGGCCGACCCCTTATTCTGAAACTGCGTGGCCCCTGGTTCTGGACTCCCCCAACATCGGGAACATGTTTCCTGCCTCTAGCTTGTCCAATCCCTTAGTAATCTTAAATGTTTCAATAAGATTCCCTCTCATCCTTCTAAACTCCACAGTGTATAAAAGCCTCTCTCCCACTCTCTCTCGTCCACTCTCACACACACACGCGCTTGCACACACTCATGTGATCACCTCATGATCAAGAAGTGAATGAGTTTTTCAAGCAAAGTGGAATCATCTATTTATTTATTTATCAACTTGCTCCAGTCACCTCAAAGCACTTTACACCCAAGGATGTCCCTCTGAAAGGTAGTCGTGTAGGAAACACAATGGGCATTTTTAGCACAGTAAACTCCTCCAACCAGCAGTGTGATGATGATCCATTGTGAAGGTAATTAAAGGAAAGATATCCGCCACTTGGGATGCCACAGAGTACTTCCCCGCTCTTCAAAATAGCCAGAGAAAGCCAGGAGGTGACGTTACTAACAGGAACAGTACATCTTCAGTATAACATGAGAGCATTTTGTAAGTTTCTATAAGATCCCCTCTCAATCTCCTAAATTCTATACTCTCTAGAATTTAGGAGATTGAGAGGGGATCTTATAGAAACGTACAAAATTCTTAAGGGGTTGGACAGGCTAGATGCAGGAAGATTGTTCCCGATGTTGGGGAAGTCCAGGACAAGGGGTCACAGCTTAAGGATAAGGGGGAAATCCTTTAAAACCGAGATGAGGAGAACTTTTTTCACACAGAGAGTGGTGAATCTCTGGAACTCTTTGCCACAGAGGGTAGTTGAGGCAAGTTAATTGGCTATATTTAAGAGGGAGTTAGATGTGGCTAAGGGGATCAGAGGATATGGAGAGAAGGCAGGTACGGGATACTGAGTTGGATGATCAGCCATGATCATATTGAATGGCGGTGCAGGCTCGAAGGGCCGAATGGCCTACTCCTGTACCTAATTTCTATGTTTCTATCAACTGTGTAGGAAGGAACTGCAGATGCTGCTTTCAACCCAAGATAGACACAAAATAGCTGGAGTAACTCAGTGGGGAACAGGCAGCATCTCTGGGGGCATAGAATGGGTGACGTTTCGGGTTGAGACCCTTCTTCGGACCCGAAATGCCACCCATTCCTTCTCTCCAGAGACGCTGCCTGTCCCTCTTAGAGCTTTGACTACTACCTTTTGTTCTCAGATGGTTAGAATGGATCTCAAATCAATAACCTTCTGATTTAGAGGCAAGGATGCTACCAACTGATTGTACCTGTATCTTGTATTTTTGCATAAGATTGCAGACTGTTGGGTCATTCAGTCTATCAACATTGAAACATAGAAAATATGTGCAGGAGTAGGCCATTCGGCCCTTCGAGCCAGAAACACCATTCAATATGATCATGGCTGATCATCCAAAATCAGTACACCGTTCCTGCCTTCTCCCCACAACCCTTGATTCCTTTAGCCCTAAGAGCTAAATCTTCTTCTTGCGTATGGCGTGCACAGCCTAAAGTTGTAGGACAACTTGCTCTATTTGATCTTATTTGATTGTGCACGCCGGGTTGATTGCATTCGTCTAAACAGGGCGGACCACGTGAAGGTTGCAATCTCTCACCCCAGAGCTAAATCAAACTCTCTTGCAAACATCCAGTGAATTGGCCTCCACTGCCTCCTATGGCAGAGAATTCCACAGACTCCGCATCTAGCCTGTCCAATCCTTTAAGAATTTTGCATGTTTCTATAAGATCCGCTCTCATCCTAAATGCCACTGAATACCCAGTGGAAAGCCCAGTCGACCAGGTTCCAGGTTGAAGAACAGCTTCTTCCCGTCAATCATTTGGTCTTTAACAACCCTGCAGAACTCTCGTCATAAGCGTACCTCAGCATCAAACAAAAACTGACTTTGTTCTACAATAGTTGTTCTGCATACTTTGGATTTTGCACTATCATGGTCCAGTGTGGACAATCTCCTTGTGACTGAGTGGGTTTTCTCTGGGTGCTCCGGTTTCTTCCCGCACTCCAAAGCCGAATAGGTCTCTCGGTTACACAAAAAAGCTGGAGAAACTCAGCGGGTGCAGCAGCATCTATGGAGCGAAGGAAATAGGCAACGTTTCGGGCCGAAACCCTTCTTCAGACTGGTTAAATGGCTTCGGTTAAATTGCAAAGTCTGTAGGGATACTGGGTGATCGCTGGTTGGTGCGCAACGGAGTCGGTGGGCCGAAGGGCCTGTTTCCGCGCTGTATCTCGCAAGGCTAAGGTCCAAATCAAATAAACAAGATAACAGATATGGGACAGCAGGGGAGTGGACACCTCCTCATCCACATCGGTGATGCTGAGGTTGAAAGGGTCAAGTTCCTCGGTGTGCACATCACTGAGGACCTGTCTTGGACACTGCACACGGACACGATAACTAAGAAAGCCAGCCAGCGGCTCTTTTTTTCCTGAGTTTGGCCTGAGCGCCGGCATCCTCAGAAACTTCTACAGATGCACCATCGATGAGCCTGCCGACGGGCTGCATCAAAGCCTGCTACGGGGAAGTGTTCTGCCCACAGCCGGCAAACCACTACAGAGACTACACAGCACATCACTGGCAACTGTCTCCCGGCCACTCAGGACATTTTCCACCGGCGGGCGGTGCCTGCGGAAGGCACACGGCATCATCAAGGACCACAGCCACCCAGCACGCAGACTGTTCTCCTTGTTACCGTCAGGCAGACAATACAGGAGCATGGCTGCACGTACCACCAGACTTAAGATCAGCTTTGACCATCAGGCTTCTGAACTCATAAACACATCATATATGTTGATTATTTTATTTATTATTGTCTTTTCCCTATACCAATGTCACTTTTATCTTTCTTTAAATCTTATTTTTATCCTTGTAATATAATTGCTGGTCTTGTCAAACACATTTAATTGTACCGTTGACCCTGTGTTAACCTACTCCCCCCCTCCTGTCTCTCCCCTCATCTCTCCCCCCCACCTCTCTCCTACCTCTCCCCACCTCCTCTCTCCCACCTCTCCCGCCCCTCCTGTCTCCCCCCTCTCCTCAGCTCCTCTCTTCCCACTTCCTCGCTCTTCCCTCCTCACTCCCCATCTCCCCTCTCCCCATCCTCACTCCCTCCTCTCTTCCCACCTCCTCTCTTCCCACCTCCTCTCTTCCCACCTCCTCTCTTCCCAACTCCTCTCTTCCCATCTCCCCTCTCCCCATCCTCACTCCCTCCTCTCTTCCCACCTCCTCTCTTCCCACCTCCTCTCTCCTCACCTCCTCTCTTCCCAGCTCCTCTCTCCCCACCTCCTCTCTCCTCACCTCCTCTCTTCCCACCTCCTCTCTTCCCACCTCCTCTCTTCCCACCTCCTCTCTTCCCACCTCCTCTCCCCACCTCATCTCTCCCCCTCTCCCCACCTCATCTCTCCCCCCCTCCCACCCCCCTGTGTGTGTGGGGGGTGGTTAGTGTGCCTATGACGCCGCAGGCCCCCTCCACCCCCGCAACCGCGCGTTGAGGGGATGGGACCCAACGGGTCCTCCTTGGCCTAGCGACAAATAAAACTGAACCGAACAGAGGATAATGGCATGAGTGCCCTTCACTTACATCAGCCGCTTTCTTCTCAGCCAGTTCCAATTTCTCCTGGGCATCTTTCAGGGCCTCTGAATACTTGTCCAGTTCATCCTCCGTACCCTTGAGTCTCTTCTGCATTGCCGCCAGCTCATCTTCTAACTGTCAGGGAGCGGCCAGGAGAATCGAGTGGAGAAGGGGAAGGGAGAAAACAAAAATAAATCAGCTGATTATTAAGAGGGCAGAGGAAAAAAATATTTTCGTTGTTAAAAGAATTGTGCAGAAGTTAATCAATTTTATTTGTATAGCACATTTAAAAACAACTCACGGTGACCAAAGTGCTGCACATCAGTGCAGGTACTAATGTGATACATACTATGGTTCACAGACCTAACAATACATGCATAAACTGTTCACAGCGTTCCCTCAGAGGGCCTCAAAAAACGCTAGGGAGTAGAAATAGGTTTTGAGCCTCGATTTAAAAGGAGTCGATGGAGGGGGCAGTTCTGATGAGGAGAGGGATGCTCTTCCACAGTCTAGGTGCTGCAACCACAAAAACGCGGTTACCCCTGAGCTTAAGGGATTGGACAGGCTAGATGCAGGAAGATTGTTCCCGATGTTAGGGAAGTCCAGGACAAGGGGTCACAGCTTAAGGATAAAGGGGAAATCCTTTAAAACCGAGATGAGAAGAACTTTTTTCACACAGAGAGTGGTGAATCTCTGGAACTCTCTGCCACAGAGGGTAGTTGAGGCCAGTTCATTGGCTATATTTAAGAGGGAGTTAGATGTGGCCCTTGTGGCTAAGGGGATCAGGGGGTATAGAGAGAAGGCAGGGATGGGATACTGAGTTGGATGATCAGCCATGATCATATTGAATGGCGGTGCAGGCTCGAAGGGCCGAATGGCCTACTCCTGCCCCTAATTTCTATGTTTAAGCCTAGACCGCGGGATAATCAGCAGCCCCAAGTCGGTCGACCTGAGGGACCTGGAGGTAGAATGGTGGGTTAGAAGATTTTTGATTTGGAAAAATGCTCCAATACCAACAACAAAAATGTGGATTTCAAACATGTTCAAAACATTACACTTGGAAGAGATGAACCTCCTAGCAGGTAAAGCAGATCACCTCCAAAAGACATGGTCTGCATTTATGGAACTATTGCAAGCTAAGGTGCAATAATAAGTTAAAATATAAAGGCTACCAGGACCTGGTAATGGGGGGTATAAAATAAATTTTTAATAAAAACACGGTTGGTATATCCTTTTTTGCGGAGTTTTGTGTTACAATAGAGCGATTGATTTTCCTTTCTTCCTTTTTTTTTCTTTTCTTTCTAGGGTCTTATTTCTTTTCTTTGCTTCCTTCTCTAATTCCTTCCCTAAGGGGTTCTCTTCTCCCAACACTTTCCTGCACCTTCACGATTCTTGCTTACTTTCCTTACTTCTTTTATTTCCATCTTTTTTAAAGCTCAAAAAATGAAGTGGTACAACATAATGTAATAAGATATATGTGATGTATTAATGTGATTTACTGTACTGCTAATAAAAATAAAATTTAAAAAAAGAAGATTTTTGATATGGGGGGGAGGGGGGCAAGCCCGTTAAGGGCTTTGTATACAAATAAGAGGAGCTTGAAGTTGATTCTGTACCGTACTGGGAGCCAGCGGAGAGAGGCCAGGATCGGGGTGATGTGGTCCCTATTACGGGTACCCGTCAGAAGTCTCGCTGCGGCGTTTTGAACCAATTGCAGGCGGGACAGGGAAGATTGGCTGATGCCAGTGTATAGGGAGTTAGACACATAGAAATTAGGTGCAGGAGTAGGCCATTCGGCCCTTCGAGCCTGCACCGCCACTCAATATGATCATGGCTGATCATCCAACTCAGTATCCCGTACCTGCCTTCTCTCCATACCCTCTGATCCCCTTAGCCACAAGGGCCACATCTAACTCCCTCTTAAATATAGCCAATGAACTGTGGCCTCAACTACCCTCTGTGGCAGAGAGTTCCAGAGATTCACCACTCTCTGTGTGAAAAAAGTTCTTCTCATCTCGGTTTTAAAGGATTTCCCCCTTATCCTTAAGCTGTGACCCCTTGTCCTGGACTTCCCCAACATCGGGAACAATCTTCCTGCATCTAGCCTGTCCAACCCCTTAAGAATTTTGTAAGTTTCTATAAGATCCCCTCTCAATCTCCTAAATTCTAGAGAGTATAAACCAAGTCATTGCATTTTCATTCAAGCTATATTTAAGAGGGAGTTAGATGTGGCTAAAGGGATCAGGGGGTATGGAGAGAAGGAGAGAAGGCAGGTACGGGATACTGAGTTGGATGATCAGCCATGATCATATTGAATGGCGGTGCAGGCTCGAAGGGCCGAATGGCCTACTCCTGCACCTAATTTCTATGTAAGTCTATCCAGTCTTTCTTCATAAGACAGTCCTGACATCCCAGGAATCAGTCTGGTGAACCTTCCCTGCACTCCCTCTATGGCAAGAATGTCCTTCCTCAGATTTGGAGACCAAACCTGTACGCAATACTCCAGGTGGGAAAGTCGCCCACCTCTCAAAACATGAGGGGGGGACGTGTCCCCTCTGACCCCCCCCGGGTTTTCCGCCCCTGGTGGCGACAGTCTAGTCTTCTAAAAAATTGCCTACGTGGGACAGGCCCATTAGACTGAGAGTCAGGGGAAAGGGGAACGAGAGATATAGATGGTGATGTAGAGAGATGTGGAACAAATGAATGAAAGATATGCAAAAAAAGTAACGATGATTAAGGAAACAGGCCACTGTTAGCCGTTTATTGTACTGCATCTTGCAGTAAATGTATCCTCTATCTGTGCGATGTGAACAACTTAATTGTAACCATGTTTGGTCTTTCTTTGACTGGATAACAGGGACAAAAACTTCTCATTATACCTTGGTACTCGTGACGACTATAAACTAAACTACAACGTATCATTTCACAGGGAAGGCGGTGCACATCAAGAGTTGCAAAAGGACGGTGACGTGGATATGAGAATGCAAAGCCAGGTTGTGGACTACATCCAGGAGTTACAGTGAAGGCCACAGAGTATCACAATAATTTGCGTGAGTTATTACAGTATTATCGTAACGATTGAGATAAGTCAGAGATAAATTAGGTTAATTCCCGGGATGGCGGGACTGATGTATGATGAAAGAATGGCTAGTATTCGCTGGAATTTAGAAGGATGAGGGGATCTTGTGGAAACATATAAAATTCTTTGAGGATCGGACAGGGTAGATGCAGGAAAAATGTCCCCGATGTTGGGGGGAAGTCCAGAACCAGGGGCCACACAAACAGTTTAAGGGATCACAGCTTAAGGATAAGGGGGAAATCCTTTAAAACCAAGATGTGAAGAACTTTTTTCACACAGAGAGTGGAGAACCTCTGGAACTCTCTGCCACAGAGGGTAGTTGAGAAGAATTTAGAAGATTGAGGGGGGTTCTTATAGAAACTTACAACATTCTTAAGGGGTTGGACAGGCTAGATGCAGGAAGATTATTCCAGACGTTGGGGAAGTCCAGAACTAGGGGTCACGGTTTAAGGATAAGAGGGGAGTCTTTTAGGACCGAGATGAGAAAATCATTTTTTACACAGAGAGTGGTGAATCTGTGGAATTCTCTGCCACAGATGGTAGTTGAGGCCACAGTTCATTGGCTATATTTAAGAGGGAGTTAGATGTGGCCCTTGCGGTTAAGGGGATCAGAGGGTATGGAGAGAAGGCAGGTACGGGATACTGAGTTGGATGATCAGCCATGATCATATTGAATGGCGGTGCAGGCTCGAAGGGCCAAATGGCCTACTCCTGCACCTAATTTCTATGTTTCTATGTTAAGAATAAGGGGTAGGCCATTTAGGACTGAGACGAGGAAAAACCTTTTCAGCCAGAGAGTTGTGAATCTGGGGAATTCTCTGCCACAGAATAAATAGATAGATAGATAGATAGCCTTTTATTGTCATTCAGACCGAAGTCTGAACGAAATTGCAGCAGAATCCTTTATTTGTCATTCAGACCTTTCGGTCTGAACGAAATGTTGTTGCCTGCAGCCATACATGTAATAATAACAACACACAATAAACACACATTAACATCCACCACAGTGAGTTCAACAAGCACCTCCTCACTGTGATGGAGGCAAAAGTCTTAGAGTTACTGTCTCAGGAGGCAATGGAGGCCAATTCGTTGGATGTGTTCAAGAGAGAGTTAGATTTAGCTCTTCGTGCAATGGATCCCAATCCTAAATTTCACCTACCAGGGGGTAAATATGTTGATACTGGATCTATACATATCTTTCCTCATTGACTGACTGTGTTTGGTACTTGTATGTCGGTATCTGTTCATCATTAGTCGTTCATAGATAAGTGAAATAACATTGTTACCTGCTATTAAACGGGACAAAAAATGTTGGGAACCCCTGTCTTAGGGAGAAGGGCATCAAGAGATATGGGGGGAAAAGCCAGAACGGTGTACTGATTTTGGATGATCAGCCATGATCATATTGAATCGATATGATTCTGGCTCGAAGGGCCGAATGGCCTACTCCTGCACCTATTTTCTATGTGCTATATTTAAGAGGGAGTTAGATGTGGCTAAGGGGATCAGGGGGTATGGCGAGAAGGCAGGTACGGGATACTGAGTTGGATGATCAGCCATGATCATATTGAATGGCGGTGCAGGCTTGAAGGGCCGAATGGCCTACTCCTGCACCTAATTTCTATGTTTCTATGTTTCTAAAGGGGCTGTCGATGGCAGGACTGTCATGTGCTGAGAGAATGGAGCGGCTGGGCTTGTATACTCTGGAGTTTAGAAGGATGAGAGGGTATCTCATTGAAACATATAAGATTGTTAAGGGTTTGGACACGCTAGAGGTAGGAAACATGTTCCCGATGTTGGGGGAGTCCAGAATCAGAGGCCACACAGTCTTAGAATAAAGGGGAGGCCATTTAAGACTGAGGTGAGAAAATATTTTTTCAACCAGAGAGTTGTGAATTTGGGGAATTTCCTGCCACAGAGGGCAGTGGAGGCCAAATCACTGGATGGATTTAAGAGAGAGTTATTATTATTATTATTATTAAAGCTTTATTTCAGACACAGGTCCATATACACATCAAACAGTACAAAGAATTACAAAGATACATTAAGAAAAACTTAGATAGAGCTCTAGGGGCTAGTGGAATCAAGGGATATGGGGAGAAGGCAGGCACGGGTTATTAATTGGGGACGATCAGCCACGATTACAATGAATGGCGATGCTGGCTCAAAGGGGCGAATGGCCTCCTCCAACACCTATTTTCTATGTTTCTATGTCACGGGCAGAACGTACAAACTCCGTACAGACAGCACCCGTGGTCAGGATCGAACCTGGGTCTCCAGCGCTGCAAGCTGCCTGTAAGGCAGCAACTCTACCGCTGTGCCACCGAGGCCGCCTACTGTTCAACATTCCCACCGTAGAATCAACTTCTCCTTATTTACACTTAATAACTTTGAACTCATCCATCAGAACTGCCAGTAACTCCCTCGATTAAAGCAGAAAAGTGCCAATTTTTTCTGACCATGTAAAAATCCGAAAAGCTTCTCAACCCTGAAAACACTCTGGTAAATATTTTCTGAACTTTCTCTCAATAATGTCATGAATTATCCAAAGACCTGGGGGATAAATGCTGAGGTGAGAAATAACGTTTTCACCCAGAGAGTTGTGAATTTGTGGAATTCCCTGCCACAGAGGGCAGTGGAGGCCAAGTCACTGGATGGATTTAAGAGAGAGTTGGATAGAGCTCTAGGGGCTGGTGGAATTAAGGGATATGGGGAGAAGGCAGGCACGGGTTATTGATTGGGGACGATCAGCCATGATCGCAATGAATGGCGGTGCTGGCTTGAAGGGCCGAATGGCCTCCTCCTGCACCTATTTTCTATGTTTCTAATGGTTCATTGTGGCAAATATATAACAGAGCATTCTATGGTAGACATAAATGCTGGAGAAACTCAGCGGGTGAGGCAGCATCTACGGAGCGAAGGAAATAGGCAAGGTTTCGGGTCGAAATCCTTCTTCAGAGTTTCGACACGAAATGTTGCCCATTTCCTCCAGCGTATTTGTCTACCAAGGAACTGCAGATGCTGGTTTACATCGAAGAAAGACACAAGAAGCTGGAGAAATCAGCGGGTCAGTTAGCTTCTCCGGAGAAACGGTATAGGTGACATCTCGGGGTCAAGACCTTTCTTCAGACTTAGAGTAGAGGAAGAGAACTTCCTCTAAGTAGGCATACCTTGAGGAGATTCTGCCCAAGGTATAACCCACTGAGTTATGCCCCTGTTCCACTTAGGAAACCTGAACGGAAACCTCTGGAGACTTTGCGCCCCACCCAAGGTTCCCGTGCGGTTTCTGGAAGTTTTTGTCAGTCTCCCTACCTGCTTCCACTACCTGCAACCTCCGGGAACCGCATGGAAACCTTGGGTGGGGCGCAAAGTCTCCAGAGGTTTCCGTTCAGGTTTCCTAAGTGGGACAGGGGCATAATAACTCTTCCTTATCTCTGTGTTTCTCTCTCCCCTGACGTTCAGCCCGAAGAAATGTCTTGACCAGAAACATCATCCAGATATATTGCCTGTCCCGCTGAGTTACTCCAGCATTTAGTGTCTTATCTTTGGTAGTTTCCTAAGTGGGACAGGGGCAATACTCTGGCATTTTGTGTCTATATTCGGTGTAAACCAGCATCCGCAGTTCCTTCCTCCACGTTTTGTCTGCTCCACTGCAAAATCCCCTCAAAGGATTTGATAAACTCTAAATCATGTTCTTCCATCTTACCTGCTTGCTCCTCTCCTCTGCTGCCTTTTTATCTGCCTCTGCTTGCTCCGCTCTGTCAAGGGCGTTCTCCTTGTCGAGCTTGAGCATCTGCATCTTTTTCTTGATGGCCTCCATCGTGTGGCTCTAGTTCACCTCCTTGCGACAGACGAGAAAGGAGTTATGGGCCGATGCTTCAGGAACGCTGCCCAAGACCACGTCGCCGGGGTGGAATGGTTAGGGGAACTGGAGAGAGAAAAGGATGCCCTGGGACAAAGTGGCCTCTCCGCTCTCTCTCTCACCCGAGATGATGCCCGCTCTTGTCCTGAAATCCAACCTGAGGAGTATTTTACTGGTTCCCACCCTAGGAGGTGGTCTTGTCCAGATCACCATTGGCTGGCGAATTGCAAAGAGATCACGCAGCCTTCTGTATTTGGGCTTAGAAGACAACTGCTTGCTATTAAAAGAATAGACAGCTGCTCTCCTCACTAATATTTTTTTTTTATACTCGCCACAGACTAGCCTATACACAGAGTAAAACAGAAATTACAGTAATTCAGAGAGTCGCACAGGCCCTTCGGCTCTTACTTGCCCACAACGACCATCATGTCCCATCCATACTAGTCCTATTTGCCTGTGTTTCGCCCATATCCCTCTAAACCTGTCTTATCCGTGGTACCTGTCCAAATGTTTCTTGAATATTGTTATAGTATCCTAATCTGAGGAAAGACATTCAGCTAGAACAAGTTAGGGCTTTATTCTTTGGAGCGCAGAAGGTTAAGGGGGGACTTGATAGAGGTTTTTAATATGATGAGAGGGATAGACAGAGTTGACGTGGAAAAGCTTTTCCCACTGAGAGTAGGGAAGATTCAAACAAGGGGACATGACATGAGAATTAAGGGACTGAAGTTTAGGGGTAACATGAGGGGGAACTTCTTTACTCAGAGAGTGGTAGCTGTGTGGAATGAGCTTCCAGTGAAGGTGGTGGAGGCAGGTTCGTTTTTATCATTTAAAAATAAATTGGATAGTTATATGGATGGGAAGGGAATGGAGGGTTATGGTCTGAGCGCAGGTATATGGGACTAGGGGAGATTATGTGTTCGGCACGGACTAGAAGGGTCGAGATGGCCTGTTTCCGTGCTGTAATTGTTATATGGTTATATGGTTATTCTTGCCATAGAGGGAGTACAGAGTAGGTTCACCAGACTGATTCCTGGGATGGCAGGACTTTCATATAATAAATAATAATAATAATAATAACTTTATTTATAAAGCACTTTAAACAACTGCAGTTGCCACAAAGTGCTGTACATGAGAACTCATGGACAAGAAGTTATTACAAACCATTAAAAACCATAAAACAAAGGACTATAAAACTAAAAATTGAAAGACATTAAAAGCACTGGAAACAGGACCAATGTCTCAGCCAGTGTGGAAAGCCAGAGAATAAAAATTAGTTTTTAGGGTGGATTTGAAGATGGACAGTGAGGGGGCCTGTCTGATGTGCAACGGCAAGGTGTTCCAGAGTGCCGGAGCAGCAACAGAGAAGGCTCTATCCCCTCTGAGCTTCCGCTTAGACCTTGGTACCTCAAGGAGCAGCTGATCAGCTGACCTGAGGCGCCGGGCATGAAGAAAGACTGGATAGACTCGGCTTGTACACGCTAGACTTTAGAAGATTGACAACATTCTTAAGGGGTTGGACAGGCTAGATGCAGGAAGATTATTCCCGATGTTGGGGAAGTCAAGAACAAGGGGTCACACAGTTTAAGGATAAGAGGGAAGTCTTTTAGGACCGAGATGAGAAAATCATTTTTTACACAGAGAGTGGTGAATCTGTGGAATTCTCTGCCACAGAAGGTAGTTGAGGCCACAGTTCATTGGCTATATTTAAGAGGGAGTTAGATGTGGCCCTTGTGGCTAAGGGGATCAGGGGGTATGGAGAGAAGGCAGGGATGGGATACTGAGTTGGATGATCAGCCATGATCATATCGAATGGCGGTGCTGGCTCGAAGGGCCGAATGGCCTACTCCTGCTTCTATTTTCTGTGTTTCTATGTTTCTATCATATCGAATGGCGGTGCAGGCTGCAGAAACCAAAGTTCCTAATGGAAAAATAAAGTTCAGTGAATTGAATTGAATTTGAATAAAACATATAAGATCGTTAAGGGTTTGGACACACTAGAGGCAGGAAACATGTTCCCGATGTTGGGGGAGTCCAGAACCAGGAGCCACAGTTTAAGAATAAGGGGTAAGCCATTTAGAACGGAGACGAGGAAACACTTTTTCTCACAGGGAGTTGTGAATCTGTGGAATTCTCTGCCTCAGAGGGCGGTGGAGGCCGGTTCTCTGGATGCTTTTAAGAGAGAGCTAGATAGGGCTCTTAAAGTTAGCGGAGTCAGGGGATATGGGGAGAAGGCAGGAACGGGGGTACTGATTGGGGATGATCAGCCATGATCACATTGAATGGCGATGCTGGCTCGAAGGGCTGAATGGCCTCTACTCCTGCACCTATTGTCAATTGTCTATTTTTGAGTTGGATTTCAGTTGAAGTTCCTCCAACATCTGTGGGAAATGCCAGAGCTGGTAACTGGTAACTCAATCGGATCTGAGCTGCCAGGATTATTTTGAACAATGATCTGGCCTCGGCATGTTGCATCTCTATTTCAACTGTCTGCTAGGAGGCTTACACTGTATTCAGATGGGTCCGTTCCTGTCGGGTGAGCTCAGCTCCACAGGAATACAGTACCGGGAGGTATTTAAACAACGGCTATCGTGTAACACAGAGAATTAGGTGTAAAATTAAACTGCAGTGATGTCCTCAAGGTTATCGCAAGTCTCTGGAATGTCTGAAGAAGGGTCTCGACCCGAAATGTCACCCATTCCTTCGCTCCATAGATGCTGCCTCGACCTGCTGAGTTTCTCCAGCATTTTTGTCTACCGTCCGATTTTTCCAACACCTGCAGTTCTTTCTTAATCGGTTCTGTGAGCTCTTTGTTTTACAGCTCCGTTGCAATTTGAGGAATGCAGCTACTGTTCGGGCGGTACAATGGCACAGCGGTTAGTGCTGCTACCTCACAGTGCCAAGGATCTGGGTTCGATCCTGACCTCCGAGTGCGGAGATAGCACGTTCTCCCCGTGACACACTGCATCCGCTGCTCTAGATGTCAGCTGATCTACATCGGGGAGACTAAGCGGAGGTTGGGCGATCGTTTCGCCGAACACCTCCGCTCAGTCCGCAATAACCAACCTGAACTCCCCGGTGGCTCAGCACTTCAACTCCCTCTCCCATTACCAATCCGACCTCTCTGTCCAGGGCCTCCTCCATTTTCCAGAGTGAGCAACACCGGAAATTGGAGGAACAGCACCTCATATTCCGCCTGGGTTGCTTGCGTCCTGATGGTATTAACGTTGAATTCTCCCAATTTTGCTGTCTCCTCCCCTTCCTTAACCCTCGAGCTGCCTCCTCCCATCTCCCCGCCCTCGGGCTCCTCCTCCTCCCTTTTTCCTTCCTTCTTCCCCCACCCCCCATCAGCCTGAAGAAGGGTTTCGGCCCGAAACGTCGCCTATTTCCTTCGCTCCATAGATGCTGCTGCACCCGCTGAGTTTCTCCAGCAATTTTGTGTGCCTCCCCGTGACATAGTTGGTTTCCTCCGGGTGCTCCAGTCCCTCCCCCCCCTCCCCCCCCCATCCCAAATACAAGTCAAGTCAAGTCAAGAGAGTTTTATTGCCATGTGTCCCAGATAGGACAATGAAATTCTTGCTTGCTGCAGCACAACAGAATATTGTAAGCATGAATACAGAACAGATCAGTGTGTCTATATAACCATAGAATATATATATACACACACATAAATAAACAGATAAAGGGCTGTTATAGTTCTGAGTGTGTTTGATGGCGTATTTAATGGCCTGATGGCTGTGGGGAAGGAGCTATTCCTGAACCTGGATGTAACAGATTTCAGGCTCCTGTACCTTCTACCTGATGGCAGCAACGGACAGATGAGTGTGTGGCCAGGATGGTGTTGATGCTGCCAGCCTTTATGAGCGGATTTGGCCTCCGTAAAACTGCCCCCTAGTGTGCAGAGAGTGGATGTGAAAGTGGGATCACACTGAACTAGTGTGAACGGGTGATCGATGGTCGGCGCGGGCCGAAGGGCCTCTTTCCATGCTGTGTCTCCAAATGAAGTCGGCACATAAGAAGGATTCACAAATAAACATAGAAACATAGAAACATAGAAATTAGGTGCAGGAGTAGAGGCCATTCGGCCCTTTGAGCCTGCACCGCCATTCAATATGATCATGGCTGATCATCCAACTCAGTATCCCGTACCTGCCTTCTCTCCATACCCTCTGATCCCCTTAGCCACAAGGGCCACATCTAACTCCCTCTTAAATATAGCCAATGAACTGGCCTCAACTACCCTCTGTGGCAGAGAGTTCCAGAGATTCACCACTCTCTGTGTGAAAAAAGTTCTCCTCATCTCGGTTTTAAAGGATTTCCCCTTTATCCTTAAGCTGTGACCCCTTGTCCTGGACTTCCCTAACATCGGGAACAATCTTCCTGCATCTAGCCTGTCCAACCCCTTAAGAATTTTGTAAGTTTCCATAAGATCCCCTCTCAATCTTCTAAATTCTAGAGAGTATAAACCAAGTCTATCCAGTCTTTCTTCATAAGACAGTCCTGACATCCCAGGAATCAGTCTGGTGAACCGTCTCTGCACTCCCTCTATGGCAATAATGTCCTTACTCAGATTTGGAGACCAAAACTGTACGCAATACTCCAGGTGTGGTCTCACCAAGACCCTGTACAACTGCAGTAGAACCTCTCTGCTCCTATACTCAAATCCTTTTGCAATGAAAGCTAACATACCATTCGCTTTCTTCACTGCCTGCTGCACCTGCATGCCTACCTTCAATGACTGGTGTACCATGACACCCAGGTCTCGCATAAGAAACATAAGAAGGATTCACAAATAATCATGAGATGATAAATGATCTTTTATTTGCATTGTGGCCACTGGACAAGAACTCACCTAATCTCTTTTGCAATGTGAATGTTGGCCAGGGTTTGCTTTCGTGTGCCAACTGTCCCGTTATAGCCGGGACATCCCGTATCACAGGTGCATAGGACGTATTGACGCACGGCGTCTCCTCAAGTGTCGCGACGTTTTTTTTGTCGCCACTGGATTTCGAAATGTTCAAAATCTTTCGGCGAACCTGATACGCCAGTCGATGACGCCGGCAGTCCCCGAAAACATCACCAAGTGGGACATCAACATCCACCACAGTGACTCCGCTACATTCCCCACTGTGATGGAAGGCGAAAAAAAAGTTCAATCTCTTCCCTTATAACCATATAACCATATAACAATTACAGCACGGAAACAGGCCATCTCGGCCCTACAAGTCCATGCCGAACAAATTTTTTTTCCCCCTTAGTCCCACCTGCCTGCACTCATACCATAACCCTCCATTCCCTTCTCACCCATATGCCTATCCAATTTATTTTTAAATGATACCAATGAACCTGCCTCCACCACTTCCACTGGAAGCTCATTCCAAACCGCTACCACTCTCTGCGTAAAGAAGTTCCCCCTCATATTACCCCTAAACTTCTGTCCCTTAATTCTGAAGTCATGTCCTTCTTTGTCCTCCAGCGGTCGGGGGCCTCGAACCTTCCGTTGACGGGATGATCTCACTCCCGCAGACCAGTTGGGGGAGTCCAGAACCAGGGGCCACACACAGACAGTTTAAGAATAAGGGGTAAGCCATTTAGAACGGAAACGAGGAAACACTTTTTAGATTAGATTAGATTAGATTTGTTTATTGTCATTCAGACCTTTCGGTCTGAACGAAATTTTGTTTCCCTGCGGTCATACATATAATTAAAAAAATGACAAAAACACACAATCAACACAAATTTAACATCCACCACAGTGAGTTCACCAAACACCTCCTCACTGTGGTGGAAGGCAAAATCTTAAAGTCTCTGTCTCTTCCCTCTTTGTTCTCCCTCTGCACCGAGGCGAAGATCTCGGAGAAAACTCACAGAGGGTTGTGAGTCTGGAATTCTCTGCCTCAGAGGGCGGTGGAGGCAGGTTCTCTGGATGCTTTCAAGTGAGAGCTAGATAGGGCACTTAAAAATGCAGGAAACATGTTCCCGATGTTGGGGGAGTCCAGAACCAGGGGCCACAGTTTAAGAATAAGGGGTCGGCCATTTAGAACAAATAACGAGGAAACACTTTTTCTCACAGAGAGTTGTGAGTCTGCGGAATTCTCTGCCTCAGAGGGTGGTGGAGGCAGGTTCTCTGGATGCTTTCAAATGAGAGGGTTCTTAAAAATAGTCGGGTCAGGGGATATGGGGAGAAGGCAGGAACGGGGTACTGATTGGGGATGATCAGCCGCGATCACATTGAATGGCGGTGCTGGCTCGAAGGGCCGAATGGCCTCTACTCCTGCACCTATTGTCTATTGTCCATCAATCTTTCCCATCCACGTACCTGTCCAAGTGACTCCTAATGTTGTTATTATACTGCCTCTACCACCTCTTCGAGAATACACTCATCAACCGCTGAGTGAGAAAGTTGCCCCTCAAGCTCCAGTTGAATCTTTCCCCCACTCACCTTATACCTATTGCCCTCTGATGCCTGGTAACTGGACCCACCATTTAAAAAATATATATGCCATGTTACTAAAGTATAGCAAGTAAAATTGTCTTTCCCATATGGGTTAATTATTGTAATAATAATAATAATAATAATAATAATAATAATAAGTTTATTTATATAGCACATTTATAGTCAATTTTCATTGACCCCAAAGTGCTTTACATAATTTAAAAATCAGTTCCATACAAAGCATAAAGATGGGTTAACAAAATAATAAAATGCATAAACAGGACACAACATGTAACATAAACATCCGCCACAGCATTCATCATTGTGGTGGAAGGCACAAAAAGATTTTGGCCGTCCTCCTCCATTCCCCCCCCCAGTGGACCGGACCAGAGTCCAGAGTCCAGTCCAGGATCGGTCTTTCCTCACCGGAGACCGCGGCTTCAAGATTGTGTAGGCCGCAGGCCGGCGGTTGAGATTTAAAGTCCCCGCCGCAGCCAGAAGCACCGTAGACTGCAGGGCCGGCGGTCGAAGCTCCCCTCCAGGGGTGATGGTAAGTCCATGCCGGGCCCGCGGTAGAAGTTATCCGCGGGCCGGCAATGGCGGCTTCTTCTTCCCCCGGGTCCCGCACGAGGGATCCTGGGCTGTAGACGCTGCAGCAGCTGGAACTCTGCAGGCCGCGACTTCAGGCTGCCGGCTGCCCCGGAAAATGGACATAATTGGCAGTAAACTGAAATATAGTTTGCAATAAGCATACATGAAGTAGGTGAGTTACTTCAGCACTTTGTATTTAGTTTAGAGAGATTTAGTTTAGAGATACAGCGAGGAAACAGGCTTTTTCTGCACCCACCAGCGATCCCCGCTCACTAACACTATCCTATACCCACTAGGGACAATTTACACTTATACCGAGCCAATCAACCTACAAACCTGTACATCTTTGGAGTGTGGGAGGAAACCGAAGATCTCGGAGTAAACTCACGGGGAGAGCGTACAAACTCCGTACAGACAGCACCCGTAGTCAGGAAACTGGCCCCTCGGCCTGACTTGCCCACACCGACCAACATGCCCCATCTACACTAGTCCCACCTGCCTGCGTTCGGCCCATTTCCCCCCAAACCTATCCTCCTGACTTTTACTGCATTGCATCAGCAGTAGAACTGTGAATGGATTTTTGGTGCAGTTTTGGTTTCCAAATCTGAGGAAGGACATTATTGCCATAGAGGGAGTGCAGAGAAGGTTCACCAGACTGATTCCTGGGATGTCAGGGCTGTCTTATGAAGAAAGACTGGTTAGACTTGGTTTATACTCTCTAGAATTTAGGAGATTGAGAGGGGATCTTATAGAAACTTACAAAATTCTTAAGGGGTTGGACAGGCTAGATGCAGGAAGATTGTTCCCGATGTTGGGGAAGTCCAGGACAAGGGGTCACAGCTTAAAGATAAGGGGGAAATCCTTTAAAACCGAGATGAGGAGAACTTTTTTCACACAGAGAGTGGTGAATCTCTGGAACTCTCTGCCACAGAGGGTAGTTGAGGCCAGTTCATTGGCTATATTTAGGAGGGAGTTAGATGTGGCCCTTGTGGCCAAGGGGATCAGAGGGTATGGAGAGAAGGCAGGTACGGGATACTGAGTTGATGATCAGCCATGATCATATTGAATGGCGGTGCAGGCTCGAAGGGCCGAATGACCTACTCCTGCACCTAATTTCTATGTTTCTATCTACACTAGTCCCACCTGCCTGCATTCGGTCCATTTCCCTCCAAACCTGTCCTCCTGACTTTTACTGCATTGCATCAGCAGTAGAACTGTGAATGGATTAAAATTTCTAGGGCGGAGGAGTGTATGTCAGACGTGACCCTTGTCGATGAATATCATGAGACCTGTTGAACAAAGAACTATCTGTGCAAACACAGAGTGATTGTTTTTTTGCAGAGAGAAATTTATTGCATATCGCATCCATGTTGTACCAGCCCTGACAGTGTTTGCGGGACAGAATAGAGAAGATTTTACAATCTGAAAATAGGCACAAAAAGCAGTAGACGCATGTTTACATAGAAACTAGGGGCAGGAGGAGGCCATTTGGCCCTTCGAGCCAGCACCGCCATTCATTGTGATCATGGCTGATCGTCCCCAATCAATAACCCATGCCTGCCTTCTCCCCATATCCCTTGATTCCACTAGCCCCTAGAGCTCTATCTAACTCTCTCTTAAATCCATCCAGTGATTTGGCCTCCACTGCCCTCTGTGGCAGGGAATTCCACAAATTCACAACTCTCTGGGTGAATTTTCTTTTTTTCTCATCTCCGTCTTAAATGGCCTCCCCTTTATTCTAAGACTGTATGTGTGGCCCCTGGTTCTGGACTCGCCCAGCATTGGGAACATTTTTCCTGCATCTAGCTTGTCCAGTCCTTTTATAATTTTATATGTTTCTACAAGATCCCCTCTCATCCTTCAAGGAAAATGTAGAACGGACCGTTGTTCGCCAGGAGAAGGAGACAACGAACCAAACGGGGCATTTAAGAAAGAACTGCAGATGCTGGAAAAAGATTCAGATTCAATTTTAATTGTCATTGTCAGTGTACAGTACAGAGACAACTAAATGCATTTAGCATCTCCCTGGAAGAGCGACATAGCAAGCGATTTGAATAAATAATAATAAGTGTCCGGGGGGGGGGGGGGGGGGGTGGTGATTTGCAGTCACCGAGGTACGTTGTTGAGTAGAGTGACAGCCGCCGGGAAGAAGCTGTTCCTCGACCTGCTGGTCCGACAACAGAGAGACCTGTAGCACCTCCCGGATGGTAGGAGGTTAAACAGTCCATGGTTGGGGTGAGAGCAGTCCTTGGCGATGCTGAGCGCCCTCCGCAGACAACGCTTGCTTTGGACAGACTCAATGGAGGGGAGCGTGGAACCGGTGATGCGCTGGGCAGTTTTCACCGCCCTCTGCAATGCCTTCCGGTCGGAGACAGAGCAGTTGCCATACCATACTGTGATGCAGTTGGTAAGGATGCTCTCGATGGTGCAGCGGTAGAAGTTCACCAGGATCTGAGGAGACAGATGGACCTTCTTCAGTCTCCTCAGGAAGAAGAGACGCTGATGAGGTAATCGAAGGTAGACAAAAATGCTGGAGAAACTCAGTGGGTGAGGCAGCATCTAGATGTTTCTATAAGATCTTCCCCTCATCCTTCTAAACTCCAGTGAATACAAGCCTAGTCTTTTCAATCTTTCCTCAAACGACAGTCCCGATCATGTTTCTATGTAGTTTTTGTTATTTTATGTTGGGAGCTTCTGGAGCAGGGCCTAACATCACCGCCCCGCGCGGCTTGGAATGGCTGCGGGACTCTGCGAGTGCACGCCGGGGGCTCTTACACCAAGACCCGGTGTGCGATCTTGCATCACCCGGCGTGGGTTTAATGGCCGCGGGACAATTGCCATCGCCAGCCGGGGGCTTTGACTTTGACTCTGACATCGGGGGGGGAGAGTGCAGTGGAGAGATAAGTTTTTTTTGGCCTTCCATCACAGCAATGTGATTGATGTTTATGTAAAATGTAAATTATGTTGTGTCTTGGGTCTATTTGTTTGTAATGTATGGCTGCAGAAACGGCATTTTGTTTGGACCTCAAGGGGTCCAAATGACAATTAAATTGACTATTGACTATTGATATCAATCTCGTGAACCTACACTGCATTGCCTCAATCACAAGGTTGCCCTTCCTTTCAGTTTAATTTCAGTGACTGATGTAACTCAGGGGTCCAAAGGGGCTGTTTTTGCGCTGCTTTGTCTTTCTAAACACGACTCTAAAAAAAGAAGCATCCATGCTGGGTGGGAGTCAGCCTGCTGTCCATTTTAATGTAGCACGTTCCCCAGTGATAAGATCATGCATTTTCAGGATTGTAACAATAGAGTTCAGGAAACAAAAGAGTGGGTGAGTAAGGGCTATTTGCAGAGGAGATAGTTCCATAAAAGGCTGCTTCATCGGTGCTGTCAAGGCACAGACAGGTGACAATGACCTTATTATATTGCCGCTTCAATTGCTGGCACTTGGGTCGGCCCCAGGGTGGGGATTTGGAAGGGGAGAGGGAACGGATCGTGCATGAATACGTACTTACAGCACTTGGAGACACAGTGTGGAAACAAGATTCAAGATTCAATTTATTTGTCATTTGGACCCCTTGAGGTCCAAACGAAATGACGTTTCTGCAGCCATACATTACAAACAAATAGACCCAAGACACAACATAATTTACATAAACATCCATCACATTGCTGTGATGGAAGGCCAAAAAAACTTATAACCATATAACAATTACAGCACGGAAACATAGAAACATAGAAATTAGGTGCAGGAGTAGGCCATTCGGCCCTTCGAGCCTGCACCGCCATTTAATATGATCATGGCTGATCATCCAACTCAGTATCCCGTACCTGCCTTCTCTCCATACCCTCTGATCCCCTTGGCCACAAGGGCCACATCTAACTCCCTCTTAAATATAGCCAATGAACTGGCCTCAACTACCCTCTGTGGCAGAGAGTTCCAGAGATTCACCACTCTCTGTGTGAAAAAAGTTCTTCTCATCTCAGTTTTAAAGGATTTCCCCCTTATCCTTAAGCTGTGACCCCTTGTCCTGGACTTCCCCAACATCGGGAACAATCTTCCTGCATCTAGCCTGTCCAACCCCTTAAGAAACAGGCCATCTCGGCCCTACAAGTCCGTGCCGAACAACTTTTTTTCCCCTTAGTCCCACCTGCCTGCACTCATACCATAACCCTCCATTCCCTTCTCATCCATATGCCTATCCAATTTTATTTTTAAATGATACCAATGAACCTGCCTCCACCACTTCCACTGGAAGCTCATTCCACACCGCTACCACTCTCTGCGTAAAGAAGTTCCCCCTCATTTTACCCCTAAACTTCTGTCCCTTAATTCTGAAGTCATGTCCTCTTGTTTGAATCTTCCCTATTCTCAAAGGGAAAAGCTTGTCCATATCAACTCTGTCTATCCCTCTCATCATTTTAAAGACCTCTATCAGGTCCCCCCTTAACCTTCTGCGCTCCAGAGAATAAAGACCTAACTTATTCAACCTATCTCTGTATCTTAGTTGTTGAAACCCAGGCAACATTCTCTCTCCACTGCACTCTCCCCCCCCCCCCCCCGATGTCAGAGTCAAAGTCAAAGCCCCCGGCTGGCGATGGCGATTGTCCCGCGGCCATTAAAGCCACGCCGGGTGGTGCGAGGTCGCACACCGGGTCCACTCTGACCACCGATCACCCGGACACATAGAAAGTCGGTGCAGGAGTAGGCCATTCGACCAAGCACCGCCACTCAATATGATCATGGCTGCTCATCCAAAATCAGTGCCTGGTTCCTGCTTTTTCTCCATATCCCCTTGTTCCATTAGCCCTAAGAGCTAAATCTACAGTAAAGGCTCTGTCTCACTGTATGACCTAATTCTCCCGAGTTTCATAGAAACATAGAAAATAGGTGCAGGAGTAGAGGCCATTCGGCCCTTCGAGCCTGCACTGCCATTCAATATGATCATGGCTGCTCATCCAAATCAATATCCGATACCTGGCTTCTCTCCATACCCCCTGATCCCTTTAGCCACAAGGGCCACATCTAACTCCCTCTTAAATATAGCCAATGAACTGGCCTTCTGAGGCAATGAATTCCACAGATTCACCACTCTCTGTGTAAAAAATGATTGAGAGGGAATCTTACAGAAACATATTAAATTCTTAAGGGATTGGACAGGCTCGATGCAGGCAAAATGTTCCCGATGTTGGGGGAGTCCAGAACCAGGGGGTCACGGTTTAAGAATAAGGGGTCGGCATTTTTGGACTGAGATGAGGAAAAACTTTTTCATCCAGATAGTTGTGAGCCTGTGGGATTCCATCCCGACTACGGGCGCTGTCTGTACGGAGTTTGTACCTTCTCCCTGTGACCCGCGTGGGTTTTCTCCGGGTGCTCCGGTTTCCTCCCACACTCCAAAGACGTTAATTACAGGTTTGTAGATTAATTGGCTTGGTGTAAATGTAAATTGTCCCTAGTGTGTGTGTGTAGGATAGCGTTAGTGTGCGGGAATCGCTGGTCGGCACGGACTCGGTGGGCCGAAGGGCCTGTTTCCGCGCTGTGTCTCTAAACTAGGCCATGTATTATTAACATGGATAGGAGAGGTTTGGAGGGATATGGATCAAGCGCAGGCAGGTGGGGACTAGTGTAGCTGGGGCATGTTGGCCGGTGTGGGCAAGTTGGGCCGAAGGGCCTGTTTCAACACTGTATCACTCTATGATTAGTGTAGCTGGGACATGTTGGCCGGTACGGGCAAGTTGGGCCAAAGGGCCTGTTTCCACACTGTATCACTCTATGACTATGACCATACTGAAGAAGGGAAACTGAGCAACGATAAACATTTAAAAGGCAGATTCTGTATATAAGGTGTATGCATTTGTACAGGGTCTTGGTGCAGTCGTACAGGGTCTTGGTGAGACCACACCTGGAGTAATGCGAACAGTTTTGGTCTCCTAATCTGAGAAAAGACATTCTTGCCATAGAGGGAGTACAGAGAAGGTTTACCAGGCTGATTCCTGGGATGTCAGGGACTTTCATATGAAGAAAGACTGGATAGACTCGGCTTGTACTCGCTAGAGTTAAAAAGATTGAGGGGGGATCTTATAGAACTGAACTAAACTGAACTAAAAATGCATTTCGTTGTCTCTGTACTGTACACTGACAATGACAATTAAAATTGAATCTGAATCTGAAACGTACAAAATTCTTAAGGGGCTGGACAGGCTAGATGCAGGAAGATTGTTCCCGATGTTGGGGAAGTCCAGCACAAGGGGCCACACACAGTTTAAGGATAAGGGGGAAATCTTTTAGGACCGAAATGAGAAGAACATTTTTCACACAGAGAGTGGTGAATCTGTGGAATTCTCTGCCACAGAAGGTTGTTGAGGCCACAGTTCATTGGCTATATTTAAGAGGAAGTTAGATGTGGCCCTTGTGGCTAAAGGGATCAGGGGGTATGGAGAGAAGGCAGGGATGGGATACTGAGTTGGATGATCAGCCATGATCATATTGAATGGCGGTGCAGGCTTGAAGGGCCGAATGGCCTCTACTCCTACATCTATTTTCTATGTTTCTATCATATCGAATGGCGGTGCAGGCTCGAAGGGCCGAATGGCCTACTCCTGCATCTATTTTCTATGTTTCTATCATATTGAATGGCGGTGCAGGCTCGAAGGGCCGAATGGCCTACTCCTGCATCTATTTTCTATGTTTCTATCATATCGAATGGCGATGCAGGCTCGAAGGGCCGAATGGCCTACTCCTGCATCTATTTATTTTGTACTATATGTTTCTATAGTATCTGCCTCAACTACTTCCTCCGGCAGCTCGTTCCATACACCCACCACCCTTTGGGTATGGAGAGAAGGCAGGTACAGGATACTGAGTTGGATGATCAGCCATGATCATATTGAATGGCGGTGCAGGCTCGAAGGGCCGAATGGCCTCTACTTCTGCACCTAATTTCTATGTTTCTATGTATGAAGGAACTGGTTTGTTATAACATAGGCTTGTTATAAAAGTATAAATTGTCCCAAGTGTGTGTGTGCGGGGATCGCTGGTCGGCGCGGACTCGGTGGACCGAAGGGCCTGTTTCCGCGCTGTATCTCTAATCTAAATGAATGGTTATTTTGTGTCTGGTTGTTTCAATAAATCATCTCTGACAGACGAAGACTCTTACGCACGCAGGTCTTGCACGATGTTCCCAAGTCTCGTAGATTAGGCTTGACGCTAGTGGAATATGTCTGATATATAGTTGCTTTTCGAAAAAACAACCCAATATCAAACATATCAAATAGAGTCAAGCAGAGCAAGCGTGCGGGTTCGATGGTCTTCAAGGTTCGGAGCACCCAGTGAATCCTGTAGAGTAGACAGACACAAAAAGCTGGAGTAACTCAGCGGGACAGGCAGCATAGAAATATAGAAACTAGGAGGAGACTATTCGGCCCTTCGAGCCAGCACCGCCATTCATTGTGATCATGGCTGATCGTCCCCAATCAATAACCCGTGCCTGCCTTCTCCCCATATCCCTGGATTCCACCAGCCCCTAGAGCTCCATCTAACTCTCTCGTAAATCCATCCAGTGACTTGGCCTCCACCGCCCTCTGTGGCAGGGAATTCCACAAATTCACAACTCTCTAGGTGAAAACGTTTTTTTCTCACCTCAGTCTTAAATGGCCTCCCCTTTATTCTAAGACTGTGTGTGTGTGGCCCCTGGTTCTGGACTCGCCCAACATTGGGAACATTTTTCCTGCATCTAGCTTGTCCACAGTCCTTTTATCATTTTATATGTTTCTATAACCATATAACATATAACCATATAACAATTACAGCACGGAAACAGGCCATCTCGGCCCTACAAGTCCGTGCCGAACAAATGTTTTTTCCCCTTAGTCCCACCTGACTGCACTCATACCATAACCCTCCATTCCCTTCTCATCCATATGCCTATCCAATTTATTTTTAAATGATACCAATGAACCTGCCTCCACCACTTCCACTGGAAGCTCATTCCACACCGCTACCACTCTCTGAGTAAAGAAGTTCCCCCTCATATTACCCCTAAACTTCTGTCCCTTAATTCTGAAGTCATGTCCTCTTTTTTTTTTTTAAGAGGACATGACTTCTATAAGAACCCCCCCCTCATCCTTCTAAACTCCAGTGAATACAAGACTAGTCTTTTCAATCTTTCCTCATATGACAGTCCCGCCATCCCAGGGATCGATCTTGTGAACCTACGCTGCACTGCCTCAATCACAAGGATGTCCTTCCTCAAATTACGGAGAGAAGGAATGGGTGACGTTTCGGGTCGAGACCCTTCTTCAGACTGAGAGTCAGGGGAAAGGGAAACGAGAGATATAGAGAGGGGGTACAGAGAGATATAGAACTAAGGGATGAAAGATGGGGTGGGAGATTGCAACCTTCAGATTCAGATTCAGATTCAGATTCAATTTTAATTGTCATTGTCAGTGTACAGTACGGAGACAACGAAATGCATTTAGCATCTCCCTGGAAGAGCGACATAGCAAACGATTTGAATAAAAAATAAATAATAAGTGTCCGGGGGGGGGGGGGGGGGTGATTGGCAGTCACCGAGGTACGTTGTTTAGTAGAGTGACAGCCGCCGGAAAGAAGCTGTTCCTCGACCTGCTGGTTCGGCAACGGAGAGACCTGTAGCGCCTCCCGGATGGTAGGAGGGTAAACAGTCCATGGTTGGGGTGAGAGCAGTCCTTGGCGATGCTGAGCGCCCTCCGCAGACAGCGCTTGCTTTGGACAGACTCAATGGAGGGGAGCGTGGAACCGGTGATGCGTTGGGCAATTTTCACCACCCTCTGCAGTGCCTTCCGGTCGGAGACAGAGCAGTTGCCATACCATACTGTGATGCAGTTGGTAAGGATGCTCTCGATGAAACTTACTTCACGTGGTCCGCCCTGTTTCGACGAATGCAATCAACCCGGCGTGCACAATCAAATAAGATCAAATAGAACAAGTTGTCCTACAACTTTAGGCTGTGCACGCCACACGCAAGAAGAAGAAGAAGGATGAAAGATATGCAAAAAAGTAATGATGATAAACGAAACAGGACATTGTTAGTGAGCTAGGTGAAAACCAGTTACAGACAACGAGACAGACACAAACCGCTGTAGTAACTCAGCGGGACAGGCAGCATCTCTGGAGAGAAGAAATGGGTAGATAATAGACAATAGGTGCAGGAGTAGAGGCCATTTGGCCCTTCGAGCCTGCACCGCCATTCGATATGATCATGGCTGATCATCCAACTCAGTATCCCATCCCTGCCTTCTCTCCATACCCCCTGATCCCTTTAGCCACAAGAGCCGCATCTAACTCCCTCTTAAATATAGCCAATGAACTGTGTGGCCTCAACTACCTTCTGTGGCAGAGAATCACCACTCTCTGTGTAAATGTATGACTGCTGCAATTTCGTTCAGACTTCGGTCTGAATGACAATAAAAGGCTATCTATCTATCTATCTATCTATCTATCTATCAAAAAATGATTTTCTCATCTCGGTCCTAAAAAACTTCCCTCTTATCCTTAAACTGTGACCCCTAGTTCTGGACTTCCCCAACATCGGGAATAATCTTACTGCATCTAGCCTGCCCAACCCCTTAAGAATTTTGTACGTTTCTATAAGATCTCCCTCAATCTTCTAAATTCTAGCGAGTACAAGCCGAGTCTATCCAGTCTTTCTTCATATGAAAGTCCTGACATCCCAGGAATCAGTCTGGGTCAACCTTCTCTGTACTCCCTCTATGGCAAGAATGTCTTTCCTCAGATTAGGCGACCAAAACTGTACGCAATACTCCAGTCTTTCTTCATATCAGATTTCTGCCATCCCAGGAATCAGTCTGGTGAATCATGGCTGATCGTCCCCTATCAATAACCCGTGCCTGCCTTCTCCCATATCCCTCGACTCCACTAGCCCCTAGAGCTCTATCTAACTCTCAACAGACAAGGAGATAGACACAAAAAGCTGGTGTAACTCAGCGGGACGGGCAGCTGCATCTCTGGAGGGAAGGAATGGGCGACGTTTCAGCTCGAAAACCTTCCTCAGACTCTGAAGAAGGGTCTCGAGCCTCTCCCTCATCCTTTTCCTTTTTGTGTCGACCTTAGGACGGAAAGGTCCTCTGCGTGAGAATGGGAAGGAGAATTAAAGTGTTTAAGGAGGAACTGCAGATGCTGGAAAATCGAAGGTACACAAAATAAGCTGGAGAAACTCAGCGGGTGCAGCAGCATCTATGGAGCGAAGGAAATCAGTCTGAAGACGGGTTTCGGCCCGAAACGTTGCCTATTTCCTTCGCTGCATAGATGCTGCTGCACCCGCTGAGTTTCTCCAGCTTTTTGTGTATCTAGGAGTTTGGCAAACCAGGAGATCGGGTGGGTTCGGGCGAAACGACTGAGTGAAGGGGGTTCAGCGAAACGATCCTCGTATCTGTAACCCGGTGGCAGTGGTCGTGATTTCCCCTTTCAGTACCGAGAGAAAAGCATTCTCAAACCTGTCAGCTGAAGGACCTTGCGGAGTGAGCAATCCCGGCCTTACGTCTATGTGTCTGTCGGGACGATGTTCAAAGCCTGGAGTCCGTGCTATCCTGTAGCCCGTGTTACTCCTGCCTTTTTATATCCCCCTATGATGGCCTAGAGTCACATCTGAGGGCCACACAATGTGACTTCAGTCTAATTAAATCTATTGATTTTTATCACCCTCTCCCCCCTCTCCATGGTTTCAGAAAATCAATTTGATCAATGGGCCCAATGTTGTCTCTGGATGTTTTGCCTCGAGCCAGCTGTGTGAAGTTCCTCGTATGTGGCAAAACTTAACCATATATAACCATATAACAATTACAGCACGGAAACAGGCCATCTCGACCCTTCTAGTCCGTGCCGAACACGTATTATCCCCTAGTCCCATATACCTGCGCTCAGACCATAACCTTCCATTCCCTTCCCGTCCATATAACTATCCAATTTATTTTTAAATGATAAAAACGAACCTGCCTCCACCACCTTCACTGGAAGCTCATTCCACACACAGCCACCACTCTCTGAGTAAAGAAGTTCCCCCTCATGTTACCCCTAAACTTCTGTCCCTTAATTCTCAAGTCATGTCCCCTTGTTTGAATCTTCCCTACTCTCAGTGGGAAAAGCTTTTCCACGTCAATTCTGCCTATCCCTCTCATCATTTTAAAGACCTCTATCAAGTCCCCCCTTAACCTTCTGCGCTCCAAAGAATAAAGCCCTAACTTGTTCAACCTTTCTCTGTAACTTAGTTGCTGAAACCCAGGCAACATTCTAGTAAATCTCCTCTGTACTCTCTCTATTTTGTTGACATCCTTCCTATAATTAGGCGACCAAAATTGTACACCACTTGGCTAATAAAATATGATTCTGATTCTGAACGGGGTAGTGGGGGGGGGGGGGGGGGGGGGGGTGGAAGTTAGTCCCCTGCTGGTACCTTCAACTAAGTTGTATGGGAATGGAAGATGGACACAAAAAGCTGGAGTAAAGGGCCTGTCCCACTTATGCAACCTTTAGAAACATAGAAAACATAGAGTAGGCCATTTGGCCCTTCGAGCCTGCACCGCCATTCAATATGATCATGGCTGATCATCCAACTCAGTATCCTGTACCTGCCTTCTCTCCTTCTCTCCATATCCCTGATCCCTTTAGCGACATCTAACTCCCTCTTAAATATAGCCAATGAACTGTGGCCTCAACT
>JAWMAR010002364.1:49685-81972 GCA_036785375.1 Leucoraja ocellata
CTCCGTCATAAAGGAACGCCCTTTAATTCTATGAGGCAACTTGTGCCAGAGGCAATATACATAGTTCCTTTAAGGGTTTTTAAGCAAACTTGCTTTGAAAATTGCTGTGGGGAAAAAGCACCTGCTCTTTGCGATATATGTAGTCTTCAAACCGGCTACAGGTGCTGTCTGCACGGAGTTTGCCCGTTCTCCCCACGACGCGCGTGGGTTTTCTCCGGGTGCTCCGGTTTCCTCCCACGTTCTAAAGGAGTGCGGGCTTGTAGGGTTAGCTGGCTTCTGTGTAGGATGGAACTAGTGTAGGGGTGATCTAGTGTTGCTTGCCAACTGTTTCCGTATTAGCCGGGACATCCCGTATATTGGGGCTAAAATCGGTTTGTCCCGTACGGGACCACCCCTTGCCCCGTATTTGACCGCTACCACTCGGGTCGAGGGGACTGTCAGGTCGGACCCCGCCTCACCCGTCCCGATGTAGTGCAGCCCGTGGAGTGCAGCAGCAGCACCTCGCCAGTGGCCCGTCGGTTGGTCCGGTCGGTCAGACCTTCGATGACCGCGGACACCACCGCCACCCGTCCTTCTCGTGGCCGACCGTCAGTTCATGAGTTGGACGGAGCGACGGACTGTGCGTGCAGCAGAACTCAAAACCCAGCTGGCGGGTCAGCTGAGGAGTTTTACGCCCCATGTGCCGAACTTTTACGCCCCAACCCTTATTTTAACCTTTTGTCCCTTATCTAGGAATTAGAAAGTTGGCTACTCTAGCCGAAGGGCCTGTTCCCATGTTGTACAATAGACAATAGGTGCAGGAGCAGGCCATTCGGCCCTTCGAGCCAGCACCGCCATTCAATGTGATCATGGCGGTGGTTTTGAGTATAGGAGCAGGGAGGTTCTACTGCAGTTGTACAGGGTCTTGGTGAGGCCACACCTGGAGTATTGCGTACAGTTTTGGTCTCAAATCTGAGGAAGGACATTATTGCCATAGAGGGAGAGTGCAGAGAAGGTTCACCAGACTGATTCCTGGGATGTCAGGACTGTCTTATGAAGAAAGACTGGATAGACTTGGTTTATACTCCTCTAGAATTTAGGAGACTGAGAGGGATCTTATAGAAACTTACAAAATTCTTAAGGGGTTGGACAGGCTAGATGCAGGAAGATTGCTCCCGATGTTGGGGAAGTCCAGGACAAGGTGTCACAGCTTAAGGATAAGGGGGAAATCTTTAAAACCGAGATGAGAAGAACTTTTTCACACAGGAGAGTGGTGAATCTCTGGAACTCTCTGCCACAGAGGGTAGTCGAGGCCAGTTCATTGGCTATATTTAAGAGGGAGTTAGATGTGGCCCTTGTGGCTAGGGATCAGAGGGTATGGAGAGAAGGCAGGTACGGGATACTGAGTTGGATGATCAGCCATGATCATATTGAATGGCGGTGCAGGCTCGAAGGCCGAATGGCCTCTACTCCTGCACCTATTTAAGAATAAGGGGTTGGCCTTTAGAACGGAGACAAGGAAACACTTTTTCTCACAGACAGTGGTGAGTCTGTGGAATTCTCTGCCTCAGGTACAGGATACTGAGTTGGATTTACACATTTGTACTCCCTGGCTTTTGACCATGCCTGAGGCTTTGCTTCTGTTTGTGGTGTTTTGATGTTTCTTTATTTTACATGTCTTTTGCTACTGTTTCTTTTGATTGTTATTTTGGAGTGTATTAACTTTTTTGTCAATGATTTAGTGATGTACAGCACTTTGTTGCAGCTATGTTTGTTTTAAAGTGCTCTATAAATAAAATTATTATTATTATTATTGGATGATCAGCCATGATCATATTGAATGGCGGTGCAGGCTCGAAGGGCCGAATGACCTACTCCTGGCACCTATTTTCTATGTTTCTATGTCTATGTTGCTATGGAGCCAATGTTTATAGGTCACAGAACAGAGAACAGCACATCAGACGAACAGGTCATTTGAACCAACACGATGCCAAGATCACAAATCTCCTCTGCCTGCACGTAAGGTCGAACAACTTTCTCACTCAAAAATACAGGACAAAGGGGAATTGTATTTGGATCTGGATGAGGGAATTGAAGGCAATATCTCCAAGTTTGCGGATGACACTAAGCTGGGGGCAGTGTTAGCTGTGAGGAGGATGCTAGGAGACTGCAAGGTGACTTGGATAGGCTGGGTGAGTGGGCAATGTTTTGGCAGATGCAGTATAATGTGGATAAATGTGAGGTTATCCATTTTGGTGGCAAAAACAGGAAAGCAGACTATTATCTAAACGATTGGGAAAGTGGAGATGCAGCGAGACCTGGGTGTCATGGTACACCAGTCGTTGAAGGTAGGCATGCAGGTGCAGCAGGCAGTAAAGAAAGCGAATGGTATGTTAGCTTCATTGCAAAGGATTTGAGTATAGGAGCAGGGAGGTTCTACTGCAGTTTGTACAGGGTCTTGGTGAGACCACACCTGGGAGTATTGCGTACAGTTTTGGCCTCCAAATCTGAGGAAGGACATTATTGCCATAGAGGGAGTGCAGGAGACGGTTCACCAGACTGATTCCTGGGATGTCAAGGACTGTCTTATGAAGAAAGACTGGATAGACTTGGTTTATACTCTCTAGAATTTAGGAGATTGAGAGGGGATCTTATAGAAACTTACAAAATTCTTAAGGGGTTGGACAGGCTAGATGCAGGAAGATTGTTCCCGATGTTGGGGAAGTCCAGGACAAGGGGTCACAGCTTAAGGATAAGGGGGAAATCCTTTAAAACCGAGATGAGAAGAACTTTTTTCACACACAGAGTGGTGAATCTCTGGAACTCTCTGCCGCAGAGGGTAGTTGAGGCCACACAGTTCATTGGCTATATTTAAGAGGGAGTTAGATGTGGCCCTTGTGGCTAAGGGGATCAGGGGGTATGGAGAGAAGGCAGGTACGGGATACTGAGTTGGATGATCAGCCATGATCATATTGAATGGCGGTGCAGGTGCAGGCTCGAAGGGCCGAATGGCCTCTACTCCTGCACCTAATTTCTATGTTTCTATGTTTCTAAAAGGTCACAATACGGGACACATTCCCCTACGGCAATTCGTCGACCGACTCGGCCATGGCTGGGCGAATGATGAGTTGGGCCGGGTGCTGGACTGCACACAAAGTCCAGCCGGCGGGGCCAGCTGAGGCGCACAGTCCGGCGCCCCGTCCAACTCACGAACCGATGATCGGCCGTGAGAAGGATGGGGTGGTGGTGGTGGTGTCGGACTGACAGCTGGCCGGGCTGCCGACCGACCGACGGGGCCACTGGCGAGGTGCTGCTGCTGCACTCCACGGGCTGCACTACATCGGGACGGGTGAGGTGGTGTCCGAGCCGACAGTCCCCTCGACCCGAGTGGCAGCGGTCAAATACAGGACAAGGGGCGGTCCCGTACGGGACAAACCAATATAGCCCCAATATAAGGGATGTCCCGGCTAATACGGGACAATTAGCAACACTAGATCACCCCTATACTAGTTCCATCCTACACAGAAGCCAGCTAACCCTACAAGCCCGCACTCCTTTAGAACGTGGGAGGAAACCGGAGCACCCGGAGAAAACCCACGCGCGTCGCGGGGAGAACGGGCAAACTCCGTGCAGACAGCACCCGTAGCCGGTTTGAAGATTACATATATCGCAAAGAGCAGGTGCTTTTTCCCCACAGCGGTCAAATACGGGACAAGGGCGGTCCCGTACGGGACTAACCAACTTAGCCCAATATACGGGATGTCCCGGCTAATACGGGACAGTTGGCGACTCCTCGCGCTTGCATGGATTCAACTCTCTCTGCTATTTCTCAGCCCATGTCTGCAACGTCCTGCCGTAATATCTGATTTGAACTACCGCCTTCAGGACAGAGCCAAGGTGCGCCATTTTGGCGAGCGCCCGTAACTAGGGGCCAATCTGGGTGGGGTCCTCGAAGCGGCAGGATCGATGTGAACACGTCATTTGATGCCTGCCATCCGGGGCGCGATAGGGGCGGGATCCATGTGTACACGTGGTAGACGTGGCCCGCCATCCGCTCACAGACATGCGTACCGGCCTCTGGGCCGAACCAAAGATCCTGCAGCGGAGCAAGATAGTCCACTCGACGAAAAAGACGTAGTACGCTCATGGGTAATTTTCGGCCCCATTTCCGTAACCGGCTTCCGTCTCCGCACCAAAGACCCCGTAGATCTCCGCAAAGATACTAGTGCGGAGACGGAAGCCGGTTACGGAAACATCCTGGTAAAAATAAAAGTTCTTTGGTAAAAATCTTCTCCTCATTTTCAGAATTATAATTTATTAACACAAACTGTTCCCCCGCAACGTTGATTACACTGCGGGTCGGGTCGGATGGGGTCGGGTTACTAAAATGGCCGACGTTCCGCTCCGTTGCGTACTACACGTCAGCCCATTGCATTTAGCAGGAGTGATATATCTTGCTGCGTTATAGGGTTTTTGGGCAGGACAAGGTTACAGGCAGTTCCTTCCTACACAGGGTTTTACACACAGAGATTGGTGAATCTGTGGAACTCTCTGCCACAGAAGGTAGTTGAGGCCACACAGTTCATTTGGCTATATTTAAGAGGGAGTTAGATGTGGCCCTTGTGGCTAAAGGGATCAGGGGGTATGGAGAGAAGGCAGGGATGGGATACGGAGTTGGATGATCATATCGATTGGCGGTGCAGGCTCGAAGGGCCGAATGGCCAACTCCTGCACCTATTTTCTATGTTTTACACATTTCGAGGCACTGAACTGGTTAAAAAGAACCTCCTTTCAGCCTGAGTGGCTGCTTTGCCTGCTATTGCTGCTGGAACATACTGTACCATAAGTGCAAAGGACAAACAGAGAGGCTTGGGATGATAAATTACACAATCTACCTGGGATGGATGCCAGAGGGTTCAACGACCAAAGTACGTTGCTGATAACTGGTTTGGCACAAACAGGTTTAGTGACAAGCTAGAATCAAAATGGAGTCGTGTTATAGAGACAGGCAAAGAGGAAGCAGGCCCTTCAGCCCAACCTGACCTGCAAGCCCATCTACACTAGTCCCACCTGCCTGCGTTTGGCCCATATCCTCTCTAAACTTATCCTATCCATGCACACGTCCAAATATGTTTTAAACTTTGGGGAAATGAAAAGAATGGATCGACTGGGCTTACATTCACTGGAATTTATAGACAATAGATAATAGACAATGGGTGCAGGTGTTGGCCTCTACTCCTGCACCTATTTTCTATGTGATATTACCTGCCCCATGCTATCTCCTCTGGCAGCTCGTTCCAGATGCCCACCACCCTTAGTGTAAAAAAAGCCCCTCACATTCCCCCCTCAGTGTTGCAGCGCTAGAGTTGCTGCTTTACAGCGCTAGAGACCCGGGTTCGATCCCGACTGCGGGTGCTGCCCGTACGGAGTTTGCACGTTCTCTCCCCGTGACTGCGTGGGTTTTCTCCGGGATGTCTGGGTTTCCTCCCGCACTCCAAAGACGTGCAGGTTTGTGGCTTAACTGGCTTGGCTTCACTGTAACATTGTCCCTAGTGTCAACAAAATAGAGAGAGTACAGAGGAGATTTACTAGAATGTTGCCTGGGTTTCAACAACTAAGTTACAGAGATAGGTTGAATAAGTTAGGTCTTTATTCTCTGGAGCGCAGAAGGTTGAGGGGGGACTTGATAGAGGTCTTTAAAATGAAGCATTTTGTGTCGATCTTCAAACAATTGAGACGACCACACTGAACAGGTGATGGATAAGGGGAACGACATTCGGTGGAAGATATAGCATTGAAGTCCAATACAGACCGATTAAAGCTGTAATGTAGTTGGGGCGGGCACGGGTAGAGTTGCTGCCTCACAGCGCCAGAGACCCAGGTTCGATCCTGACTATGGGTGCTGTCTGTACGGAGTTTGCATCAATCTCCCTGCATCTAGCCTGTCCATCTAGCCTGTCCAGCCTGTTACAGAGATAGGTTGAATAAGTTAGGTCTTTATTCTCTGGAGCGCAGAAGGTTAAGGGGGGACTTGATAGAGGTCTTTAAAATGATGAGAGGGATAGACAGAGTTGATGTGGACAAGCTTTTCCCTTTGAGAATAGGGAAGATTCAAACAAGAGGACATGACTTCAGAATTAAGGGACAGAAGTTTAGGGGTAATATGAGGGGGAACTTCTTTACTCAGAGAGTGGTAGCGGTGTGGAATGAGCTTCCAGTGGAAGTGGTGGAGGCAGGTTCATTGGTATCATTTAAAAATAAATTGGATAGGCATATGGATGAGAAGGGAATGGAGGGTTATGGTATGAGTGCAGGCAGGTGGGACTAAGGGGAAAAAAAATCTGTTCAGCACGGACTTGTAGGGCCGAGATGGCCTGTTTCCGTGCTGTAATTGTTATATGGTTATATGGTTAGTGTGTGTAGGGGTGGTGTTAGTGTGTGGGGATCGCTGGTTTGGCGCGGACTCGGTGGGCCGAAGAGGAGTGTGGAAGGAAGCCGAAGATCTCGGAGGAAACCCACGGGGAGAATGTACAAACTCCGAGCAGACAAGTGCCCGTAGTCGGGATGGAACCCGGGTCCTATTCACCAAAGATCCTACAGCGAGCAAGATAGTCCACTGGACGAAAAAGACGTAGTACGGTCTTGGGTCATTTTCGGCCCCATTTCCGTAACCGGCTTCCGTCTCTGCACCAAAGACCCCGTAGCGGAGCAAAGATACTAGTGCGGAGACGGAAGCCGGTTACGGAAACATCCTGGTTAAAAATAAATGTTATTTGGGGAAAAATCTTTTTTCTTTTTTCTTTTGTTTTGCTTGTTTTTTCTTTCCCCCTCCCCCCTCCCCATCTAGAATTTTAATTTATTAACACAAACTGTTCCCCCGCAACGTTGATTACACTGCGAGTCGGGTCGGGTTACTGAAATGGATGAAAAAAAGGCCCATTGCATACTACATCTAGTCTGAAATAACGTTCATTATTGGATCAGAAGAAATATAATTGTGTGTGTTATACGATTATATACATTTATATAATTTTCATGTATGTGTGTTTATAAACAGTTTATTCTTTAACAAGAATTAACAGAATTATGAATCTAACCCTATATCACACACAAAAAGTTCCCCCACAATGTCAATTACCCAGCGAGTCGAGTCGGGTCGGTTCTGGTTACTACAAAATCAACTCCAACACTGTTTGTGAGCCATTTAAAAAGAAATGATTTAAAAAACATTAAAAAAGACAATTACCAGAGTCAAATTTTATTCTTGACAAGAAGTTTGAACTGACAGATTTATGAATCTAACCCACACAAACTGTTGCCCCTGTATGTAACCTGACCTCCCGGTGGCTCAGCACTTCAACTCCCCCTCCCATTCCCAATCCGACCTCTCTGTCCTGGGTCTCCTCCATGGCCAGAGTGAGCAACAGCGGAAATTAGAGGAACAGCACCTCATATTCCGCCTGGGTTGCTTGCGTCCGGATGGCATTAACATTGAATTCTCCCAATTTTCCTAGCCCTTGCTGTCTCCTCCCCTTCCTTAACCCTCTAGCTGTCACCTCCCACCCTCCTATCCACTAGCCCTCGGGCTCCTCATCCTCCCCTTTTCCTTCCTTCTTCCCCCCCCCCACCCCCAATCAGTCTGAAGAAGGGTTTCGGCCCGAAACGTTGCCTATTTCCTTCGCTCCATAGATGCTGCTGCACCCACTGAGTTTCTCCAGCAATTTTGTGTACCTTCGATTTTCCAGCATCTGCAGTTCCTTCTTGAACACCCGTTGCCCCGCAACATTGATTACACTGCGAGTCGGGTCGGGTCAGGTAGGCTCAGGTTACTAAAATGGGCGGGGAAAAATGCCCAGTATCCCCTCCATAGCGTAGTACACGTCAGCCCATTGCATTTGGCAGGAGGAGCCTATCTTGCTCCGCTATAGGATCTTTGCTCTCATCCTCCTAAACTCTTATTGCGTACAGTTTTGGTCTCCAAATCTGAGGAAGGACATTATTGCCATAGAGGGAGTGCAGAGTGTACAGTGCAACAGTGTCAACACAGTTGATCTCAAAGGGAAATTTAATTCCCTCATGAGAGACCCTTATATTCCCCAAACCTCTTTCAGTTTCTTGTTTTTCAGGTTCTTCTATCTCACAGCTTAAAAACCCAGTGGTATGAATACTAATTTCTCTAACTTCAAGTAACCCTCTCTCTCTGTCCCTCCCCTGCCCGTACCAGCATCAAAACCGTCTGAAGCAAAGATCCTATAGCGGAGCAAGATAGACCAGTCCTGCTAGATGCAATGGGCTGACGTGTAGTACGCAACGGAGCAGAACGTGGGCCTTTTTTTCATCCATTTCAGTAACCGGACCCGACCCGACCCGACTCGCAGTGTGATCAACGTTGCGGGGGAACAGTTTGTGTTAATAAGAGGGAGTTAGATGTGGCCCTTGTGGCTAAGGGGATCAGGGGGTATGGAGAGAAGGCAGGTACGGGATACTGAGTTGGATGATCAGCCATGATCATATTGAATGGCGAATGGTGCAGGCTCGAAGGGCCGAATGGCCTACTCCTGCACCTAGTTTCTATGTTTCTATAGGTGCAGGAGTAGGCCCTTCGAGCCTGCACCGCCATTCGATATGATCATCCAACTCAGTATCCCATCCCTGCCTTCTCTCAATACCCCCTGATCCCTTTAGCCACAAGGGCCACATCTAACTCCCTCTTAAATATAGCCAGTGAACTGGCCTCAACTACCCTCTGTGGCAGAGAGTTCCACAGATTCACCACTCTCTGTGCGAAAAAAGTTCTCCTCATCTCGGTTTTAAAGGATTTCCCCCTGATCCTTAAGCTGTGACCCCTTGTCCTGGACTTCCCCAACATCGGGAACAATCTTCCTGCATCTAGCCTGTCCAACCCCTTAAGAATTTTGTAAGTTTCTATAAGATCCCCTCTCAATCTCCTAAATTCTAGAGAGTATAAACCAAGTCTATCCAGCCTTTCTTCATAAGACAGTCCTGACATCCCAGCCTCAACTACCTTCTGTGGCAGAGAGTTCCACAGATTCACCACTCTCTGTGTAAAAACTACGCGCAGACAAGCTCCCGTAGTCGGGATTGAACCCGGGTCTCCGGCGCCGTGAGGCAGCAACTCTACCCGTTACGCCATCGAGCCACTCGTCTTACAGATGGAGAGAACGGCTGGTAGAAATAAATGATTTTTTCTTCCTGCTCATTGAATAGCTGATAGTTTGAACTGGCTGCTTGGCAAGGAGGGCCAGGGACACAAACACAAAACAATTATGCACCGCCTGACTGATCACCAAATGATTTATAACCCACAGGGAAATAGGATGCAGATTTATGCAAGCAGCACATTCTAAACGGCCTGTCCCACTTTTACGAATTCCCCCGAGTGTTCAAACTCGCAGAATGTTCGTAGCGAGTCCGTAGGGATGTCGTAGAGCGGCTCGTTCTGCCAGCCGTAGGTTCTCGTGGCGTCATGTAAGTCGGGACGTTTTTTTCCAGCCCGATAATAAAATGTCCACCAGTAAGAAAAATGGTCGGGATGAAAGAAATTGCTACTTTTTACTCGTAAGGAGGGCATGGAAATAGTCGTGGGAATTCGTAGAAGTACTCGTTGGAGTTTGCAAACATTGTCGTGGGAGTTCGTAGATTACTACGATATTTTTTAGGTCCTCTAAAGTCGGCAGAGGTTTTGAATTAAGTTGTGAAAGTGGTACAGGCCCTTTAGCTTGTTGCAACATGGGCGAGATCCCTCCTACATAGTCAATAGTTCTACATTGCTCTCACTAAACTGCCAGTCTCTTATTCCCGATACGGCTCTCCCTTAGATTTAGCTGTCTCTACAACTCTACAACTGTCTCTCTCTGTAGTTTAAGAAAGAACTGCAGATGATGAAACAATCGAAAATTGCTGGAGAAACTCAGCGGGTGAGGCAGCATCTATGGAGCGAAGGAATAGGCGACGTTTCAGGTCGAGACCCTTCTTCAGACTGATGTGGCGGTGAGGGGGGGGGGCGGGAAGAAGAAAGGAAGAGGCGGAGACAGTGGGCTGCGGGAGAGCTGGGAAGGGGAGGGGAAGGAGGGAGAAAGCAGGGACTACCTGAAATTGTAGAAGTCAATGTTCATACCACTGGGTTGTAAACTGCCCAGCTGTTTGTAGTGGGGTACAAACAGTTACAGACAGCACCCGTAGTCAGGATCGAACCTGGGTCTCTGGCGCTGTGAGGCAGCAACTCTACCGCTGCGCCACCCTACACCAGCCCCTTCTTTTCGACCCGAAACGTCACCTATTCCTTCGCTCCGTAGATGTTGCCTCGCCCGCTGAGTTTCTGTAGTATTTTTGTCAACTCTCTGTAATTGAGTTGAGTTGAGCTCAGCTCAGTTTAGTTTAGTTTACTTTTGAGATACAGCATGGGAACAGGTCCTTCGGCCCATCGCTTGACAGGCACGGTGCGTGCAGCGGTATAGTCGCTGCCTCACAGCGCCGGAGACCCGGGATCGATCCCGACTACGGGTGCCGCCTAAACGGAGTTTGCACGTTCTGACCCGCGTGGGTTTATACTCCGGGTGCTCCGGTTTCCTCCCAAAGCCCCAAAGACATGCAGGTTTGTAGGTTAATTGGAGGAAACATAGAAACATAGAAATTAGGTGCAGGAGTAGAGGCCATTTGGCCCTTCGAGCCTGCACCGCCATTCAATATGATCATGGCTGATCATCCAACTCAGTATCCCGTACCTGCCTTCTCTCCATACCCCCTGATCCCCTTAGCCACAAGGGCCACATCTAACTCCCTCTTAAATATAGCCAATGAACTGTGGCCTCAACTACCCTCTGTGGCAGAGAGTTCCAGAGATTCACCACTCTCTGTGTGAAAAAAGTTCTTCTCATCTCGGTTTTAAAGGATTTCCCCTTTATCCTTAAGCTGTGACCCCTTGTCCTGGACTTCCCTAACATCGGGAACAATCTTCCTGCATCTAGCCTGTCCAACCCCTTAAGAATTTTGTAAGTTTCTATAAGATCCCCTCTCAATCTTCTAAATTCTAGAGCGTATAAACCAAGTCTATCCAGTCTTTCTTCATAAGACAGTCCTGACATCCCAGGAATCAGTCTGGTGAACCGTCTCTGCACTCCCTCTATGGCAATAATGTCCTTCCTCAGATTTGGAGACCAAAACTGTACGCAATACTCCAGGTGTGGTCTCACCAAGACCCTGTACAACTGCAGTAGAACCTCCCTGCTCCTATACTCCAGGTGTGGTCTCACCAAGACCCTGTACAACTGCAGTAGAACCTCTCTGCTCCTATAGGATGGGTCTCGACCCGAAACATCACCCGTTCCTTTGCTCCGTAGATGCTGCCTCACCCGCCGAGTTTCTCCAGCATTTTGGTCTACAACTAATTCTTGTATGTTGCCATAGTTCCAGACTCAACCACCTCCTCCGTTCCATGCACCCACCACCCTTTGTGTGGAAAAGTTACCTCATCAGATTCCCGTAAAATCTTTGCCTCTTCACCTTGAACCTATGCCCTCTGGTCCTCGATTCCCCTGCTCTGGGCAAGAGACTCCGTGCGTCTACCCGATCTATTCCTCTCATGATTTCCTCACACAAAGAGAGTGCATCCTTGCGTCTGAGCAGGGAGGTTCTACTGCTGTAGTTGTACAGTGTCTTGGTGAGACCACACCTGCAGTATTGCGTACAGTTTTGGTCTCCTAATCTGAGGAAAGACATACCTGCCATAGAGGGAGTACAGAGAAGGTTCACCAGACTGATTCCTGGGATGGCAGGACTTTCATATGAAGAAAGACTGGATAGACTCGGCTTCTACTCGCTAGAATTTAGAAGATTGAGGGGGGATCTTATAGAAACTTACAAAATTCTTAAGCGGTTGGACAGGCTAGATGCAGGAAGATTGCTCCCGATGTTGGGGAAGTCCAGAACAAGGGGCCACAGTTTAAGGATAAGAGGGAAGTCTTTTCGGACCGAGATGAGGAAAACATTTTTCACACAGAGAGTGGTGAATCTGTGGAATTCTCTGCCACAGAAGGTAGTTGAGGCCACACAGTTCATTAAGAGGGAGTTAGATGTGGCCCTTGTGGCTAAAGGGATCAGGGGGTATGGAGAGAAGGCAGGGACGGGATACTGAGTTGGATGATCAGCCATGATCATATTGAATGGCGGTGCTGGTGCTGGCTCGAAGGGCCGAATGGCCTCTACTCCTGTACCTAATTTCTATGTTTCTATGAATGGTGGTGCTGGTGCTGGCTCGAAGGGCCGAATGGCCTCTACTCCTGCACCTATTGTCTATGTTTCTATGTCTCTATTTCCTTCAAGAAAGGTCTCGACCCGAAACGTCGCCTATTTCTTTCGCTGCCTCACCCGCTGAGTTTCTCCAGCATTTTTGTCTACCTTCAGTTTTAGCTATGTTTGGCGACACAGGCCCTTCGGCCCGTCGAGTCTGTGCCGACCGCAGATCATTTCCGTACTGGGCTAAGAGTTAAGACACAGGTGACGGCCATACTGACCGAACCGGTTTTGAGCGGGGAGGGGGGGGGGGGGGTGGGGGGGAGGATGAAGGAGGTTTCTTCAGGAGATAAGAAGACAGGAGGAGAGAGAGACATAGAAAATAGGTGCAGGAGTAGAGGCCATTCGGCCCTTCGAGCCTGCACCGCCATTCAACATGATCATGGCTGATCATCCAACTCAGTATCCTGTACCTGCCCTCTCTCCATACCCCCTGATCCCTTTAGCCACAAGGGCCACATCTAACTCCCTCTTAAATATAGACAGAGGCGGAGAGGGAGAGTGGGGGAGGGAGAGTGGGGGAGAGAGAGAGGCAGTGGGGAGAAAGGAAGACGTGGGGAGAGAGACAGTGGGGGGAGAGACAAGGGGGAGAGAGAGTGGGGGAGAGAGAGAGAGGCAGTGGGGAGAAAGGAAGACGTGGGGAGAGAGACGGGGGGGGGGGAGAGAGAGACGGGAGGGTGAGTGTTATTAATCGATCCTATTGATACCACAGGCATTGCATCGCTTGCCAGCTGAACGCCTCCCCACCTTCACGTCCCGACCTACCTTCTACCTTCAGCGGGGAGGGGGAGAGTCGAGAGATAGACGGGGGGAGATAGAGAGACGGGGGGGTGTTATTAGTTATTAATCGATCAAACGCCCACAGTTCTCGTCCCGACCTTCAGAGGGGAGCGTGGTAGAGACAGGAGACAGGGGAGAGGGAATGAGAGATGGAGGGGAGAGAGACAGGGGACGGAAGTGTTACTAATCGATCCTATCGATACCCCGGGCACTGCATCGCTTGGGATTTAAACGCCTCCCCACCTTTCTCGCCCCGACTCACCTTCTCCTCCTGGCACTGCCTCGCCTCGGCGACTTTTTTCTCCAGCGCCCCGCTGGTCTTGAGGAATTTGTCGTCGATCTCGCTGATGTAGTGCTTCTTGTCGTTCAGGACCATGGTGGACTCGCCCAGCTGCTTCTGGAGCTGGTCTCTCGCCCTCCTCAGCTGCCCGCTCTCGTCCCTGGCCCGGTCACTCTCCAGCCGCAGCAGCGAGTTCTCCGACATCACGGTCCACACATACAGAGACATCGCGGCGACCAGCACCACCAGCCCCATCACAATGAACGCTGGACTCTTGCCTGCCATGTTGTGTGTGTGTGTGTGGCCCCCTCTCTCTCCTCGTAATGTCAACCTAGTAAATTTCAAACAAGTAGATTTAACCCTTGGAGATTTCACCCTGGTAGATTTCACCCTAGATTTCAAACAAGTAAATTTCACCCAGGTAGATTTCACCCTGGTAGATTTCACCCTAGATTTAACCCTTGTTGATTTCACCCTAGATTTCAAACAAGTAGATTTCACCCTAGATTTCAACCCATGTAGATTTCACCCTGGTAGATTTCAAACGAGTAGATTTCAACCCTTGTAAGTTTCACCCTGGTAGATTTCACCCTAGATTTCACCCTGGTAGATTTCACCCTAGATTTCAAACAAGTAGATTTCACCCTAGATTTCAACCCATGTAGATTTCACCCTGGTAGATTTCAAACGAGTAGATTTCAACCCTTGTAAGTTTCACCCTGGTAGATTTCACCCTAGATGTCAAACAAGTAGATTTCACCCTAGTAGATTTCACCCTAGATTTCAACCCTTGTAAGTTTCACCCCAGTTGTGTGTGTGTGTGTCCCTCTCTCTCTCCTCGTAATGTCAACCTAGTAAATTTCAAACAAGTAGATTTCAACCCATGTAGACTTCACCCTGGTAGATTTCACCCATGTAGCTCTCAAACAAGTAGATTTCACCCTTGTAAGTTTCACCGCAGTAGATTTCACCCAAGATTTCAAACAAGTAAATTTCACCCCGGTAGATTTCACCTTAGATTTCACCCCGGTAGATTTCACCTTAGATTTCACCCCGGTAGATTTCACCTTAGATTTCACCCTGGTAGATTTCACCCTAGATTTCAAACACGTAGATTTCACCCTGGTAGATTTCACCCTAGATTTCAAACAAGTAGATTTATTGTAGATTTCAACCCTTGTAGATTTCACCCTGAGATTTCTACCTAGTATATTTGACCCTTGTGGATTTCACCCTTGTAGATTTCACCTTGAGATTTCTACCTAGTATATTTGACCCTTGTGGATTTGACCCTTGTAGATTTCACCGAGATTTCTACCTAGTATATTTCACCCTTGTAGATTTCTACCTAGTATATTTCACCCTTGTAGATTTCTACCTAGTATATTTCACCCTTGTAGATTTCAACCTAGATTTCAAACAGTAGATTTCACCCTTGTAGATTTTTACCTAGTATATTTCACCCTTGTAGATTTCTACCTAGTATATTTCACCCTTGTAGATTTCAACCTAGATTTCAAACAGTAGATTTCACCCTAGTATATTTCACCCTTGTAGATTTCAACCTAGATTTCAAACAAATAGATTTCACCCTAGTAGATTTCACCCTTGTAGATTTCTACCTATATTTCTACCTAGATTTCAGCCTTGTAGATTTCACCCTAGTAGATTTCAACCTGAGATTTTTACCTACGAGATTTCTACCTAGTAGGTGTCACCCTAGTAGATCTCACCTGAGTAGATTTCGGCCACGTAAACTTCAGTTACAGCGCAGCTCCTCTCCTTCTTAAAGGCTGTAAACAACTAACCCCTTTTCAGCTTTCTCTTTCCACTGCTCAACCTGTTTCGCGTGGTAGCTGAAAGAATGCGTTTCTTTATCACTAACCTGCCACTGCAAGGGTGTGGTTGGCGAACTGCTGTTGTTTATCAGGTTGAGGCGTTTCCTTCCTGTGTCAAGACTTAAAAAAATAAAAAATTCTTCCCTGCCCAGTTACTCCAGCATTTTGTGTCGTTCTGTGAAGCACCCGAACTGCAGGTGTTTAAGAAGGAACTGCAGATGCTGGAAAATCGAAGGTAGACAAAAATGCTGGAGAAACTCAGCGGGTGACGGCAGCATCTCTGGAGAGAAGGAATGGGTGACGTTTCTGGTCGTGATCTTTCTTCAGACTGAGTCAGGGGAGAGGGAGACATAGAGATATGGAAGGGTAAGGTGTGAAAAGGAGACATCAAAGGGGAAGATGTTCAAGGAAAATGGAGAATAGATCATGGTTTAGCTGGGGTAACTCTTTCCATATACACACCGCCTTCTGTGTGGAATTATTTGCCTCTCACGTTCCTAAGGATGAGAGGGGATCTTATTGAAACATATAAGATTATTTAGGGATTGGACACACTAGAGGCAGGAAACATGTTCCTGATGTTAAGGGAGTCCAGAACCAGGGGCCACAGTTTAAAAATGGAGAAGGACTGAAGAAAGGTTTCAGCCCGAAACGTTGCCTATTTCCTTCGCTCCATAGATGCTGCCTCACCAGCTGAGTTTCTCCAGCATTTTTCAATTTAAGTCAATTTCAATTTAAGTCAATTTAATAGTAAGATTAAACGAGTACTTACCAGTACGAAGTTTGATCTGTATTTTATGAGGAGTTACGATGAGGGATTACGTGAAGAACCCACCCAGCGCGCAGGCGCGGCATACTTCCAAGCAGCGGTGTGGAATCACAGATAGACACTAGTTGAAGTAAAGATAGTGAAGACCAACGAGACATTAGTCCGAATTTGATCTATATAATGAGGGTGGGAGCGGAGGGCACGTAATCCCTCATCGTAACTCCTCATAAAATACAGATCAAACTTCGTACTGGTAAGTACTCGTTTAATCTTACTATTTTACTTCGGAGTCACGTGAGTGACTACGTGAAGACTTCAAAGGTCTGTGATTTCAAACCGTGTAACAGTTATATCACTCACTGCCGAAAGATCATCGAGGGAGGAAGTGGTAGCTAGAGACCAACAAGTTTGTTTAGTTATAAAAGAAATATTTATTAACTATAACAAAAAACAAAATAGCTCCCATGGGCTTTAAATCATAACTTTGCGGTTTTTAAAACGGTATCCGCAAAGACGTCCTGTTCCATCAGCGGTTTGTTGTAAAATCGTTGGAATGTCGATTCCCTTGACCATCCCGCTGCTCTGAGGATGTGGTCGAGGGGAACCTGCATCCTATCCGCCGCTGAGGTGGACGCTGCCCTGGTTGAATGGGATTTAAAAACATTTGTGTTAATCCCTGCCATGCTGAGGACCTGTTTCAACCATCTGGATAATGTTTGGCTGGTTACCCGTCCAAAAGGCTTTCTGTGGCTAACCCATAAGGCTTTCTCTCTCCCTCTTAGCGTTTGGGTTGTGTCTAGATAATGATGAAGGTGGGTCACCACACACAGCCTAGGTTCTGGAGGGTAAGCCCGGAAGATCAACGGGGAGTTTGATGTACCTGGTCTACTTTGTTTTACCAACCCCGGCATGGTGAAAGTAATGGTATCTGGGGTGGTCACCATGTAGTTCAGATTTAGCTGATGGAGCGACTGAACCCTTTGAGCTGAGACAAGCGCCATGAGCATGAGGGTTTTGTAAGTGGCCTGTTCCAGGCTCAGGGATCCCACCGGAGGCCAACCTCGAAGGTGTGTGAGAACTACACTCACATCCCACATGTGAGTGTATCTAGGTGTAGGGGGTTTGGTATTAAAGATCCCCTTAAGGAGTCTGATGACTAGAGGGTGGGATCCCACACTATGCTGTTCTATCGGCATGAGGTATGCGGACAGTGCGCTCCGAGCCGTATTGATGGCACTGTAGCTCATCTTGAGATCATGGTGCAGGTGGGCCAGGAACTCCAGCACATCCGAGATCGAAGTCGTCGTGTAGGATGTCCCTGCGTCCAGACAGTACTGTTCCCATTTCCTGATGAAGGTCAGGTACTGTTTCTTGGTGGAAACTCGCAGGGATGCCGACATGGTGGTGATTGTTCTGTCTGATAACCCCAATCCCCGGTAAGGCCTGTTCAAAATCTGGAAACCAGGAGTTTCAATTTTTGGTGGCATGGATGGCTAATGCCAGTTACCGGGTGAGTCAATAATTGGGGGTGGTGTTGAAGGACCATTGGTGTCTCTACCACCATGTCGTGGAACATTGGGAACCATGGTTGGGTAGGCCAGTCGGGCACGACCAGAATGCCAGAGGCTGAGTCTGCCTGAATTTTCTGGAGTACCCGACTGATGAGGCAGAAGGGAGGGAAAGCATAGAAAAAGAAATTTCCCCAGTCCAGCGTGAAGGCATCTACCGCTGCTGCCTCTGGGTCTGGTTCCCAAGCCACATACATGGGTAGTTGGTGATTTAACCTAGACGCAAACAAATCTATATCTGGCGTACCATATTGCTTGATAATTTTAGCAAATGATTTTGGGTCCAACATCCATTCGATGTTGTCGTTGAATTTTCGTGACCTGGTGTCCGCCACTAAATTTAGCTTGCCTGGTAAATAGGCAGCTGATAGCCAAATATGTCTCTCGACACACCATTGCCAGATTATAGCAGTTAATTTGTCGCATGATACTGATTTAATGCCACCCATGTGCTGGATATAAGATACTGCCGTAGTGTTGTCGATCATAATTCTAACATGCACGTGTCGCATACCAGATGCATATGCTTTTAGCCCATAAAAGGCGGCGAGCATTTCCAAAAAGTTAATGCCCAGTGATTGTAGTAGCGATGCCTCTGAGTTAGTCCATCTGCCACCTGTGCTGTCTTTGGAGTTAGTAGCTCCCCAGCCTAAAGCACTGGCATCCGTTGCAATGGTTATGTTAGGATTGGTTACGGTGATAGGACTGTGACTGTGCCAAATATTGTCAACCCACCACTGAAGTTCTGATTTGGCTTCAGCGGGTAAATCCATTTTGCGATCATAATGCCCCCTATGAAGGCGTAATGCATGAGTCCTTGCTCTTTGTAGATTTTGATAATGCAAGGGCCCATGTTGGGCAGCCGGAAATGCTGCTACTATAGAGCCAATAACTCTGGCTACATGCCGTATTCTAGGTTGCGGTGTGGCAATTAAATGGCTACAAGCTTCAATGAGTGAAACTGTTTTGTTTCTGGGCAGAGTGACAGTCATGTGAATCGTGTCAATAGTGAAGCCTAAGTAATCCATGTTAGTAGTAGGCTCCAATATTGATTTATCTGGGTGGAGGATAAAACCCAAAGTTTCAAGGAGTTGTTTAGTGGCTAACACTCCTGCGACAGCTTGTTCCCGTGTTCTTCCTAATATGAGAACATCGTCCAGATAGGCCACTACTAAATGTTTTAGTTCTCTCAATTTCTTCATGGCCACTTTAAGAATTTTCGTAAATAGTCTGGGAGCTGTCGTTAAACCATTGGGCAAAGCTCGGTACTGCCATAGCTGGCCCCTCCAGATAAATTTCAGATATTTAAAGTAATCTTTATGAATGGGTACCAAATAGTAAGCATCTTTGATATCTATGCTTGCCATGTAGTATCCCTTGGAGATCAGTTGTCTGGCAGTGACAAATGTCTCCATTTTGAAATGTTGATACTCAACAGACTGATTGAGTGATGTCAGATCAATAATAATGCGACATCCACCATCTTTTTTGGTTTTGAGAAAAATATTTGATACAAATTCTTGCGGCTCGTGTGTGGTCATTTCTATGATGCCTTTAGCCACGAGCCGATCAAGTTCAGCTTGTCCTTCTACCTTCTCAACTGCCGAGGGAAGGAACACCCTTTGGGGCATGTGCTGAACTGGCGGTTCTACGCCTGGTTTGAATTCAATCTTGTATCCACTAATACTGTTGAGTATAAACTGATTGTTAGTAAGGGAGCACCAAACATGCTTGAAGAACCTCAAACGTCCCCCTGTTAATACTACACCCTTTGTCTGTGTATGTTGACAGGAACCAGACCCACCTACCTCCATGTTCACTTGTGGGGTCGTTTCCGGTGGGTCTGGCCCAAGGTTGTCCGTGTTGGTGCTGCGGTGGGGCGGCGCATCTTCCCCCGGCTCCGCCCTGGGCCCCGCTCTAAAAAAGAGCACTGGGGGTAGTGGGAGGTGGTCACCAGGCTTTCACCAGCTCGGTATCTGCTGGTGGCTGCCGAGGCGTGCGGCCAACTGGGTGTCTTCGCCCTGCTCGGTCCTGGCCCTGCCCTCATGAGGCCTACTGGTTTTGCCGCCTCTTCCAACTCCTTGAGCCTTTTGGCCAGATCCGCACCAAATAGCAGCGCCTGTCGTTCGGGCGCTGGAGCTTTACAGAGGCCGGCATATGTTGGGTTGAGGGCAGGCCTGATGTTGTCCCGCCGTAGGTTGTTTAGCTCGTACGTGGTGCTGCACATCAGTGCGAGGGCATCCTGCTGGTGTATGGTCAGGTCTTCATCCCCAACGGACCGAGCAAAGGCGGTGACGGCTGCTGAGTGGAGCTTCAGGACTCGCTGCATTTTGACCTCCTGAGCCCTTATGTGCTGCCCCAGCTGGTTCCAGATCTGCCCATTCACCGTCTTGACCCTCAGCGCCTCGCAATTTTCGGGCGCGATGTAGTTGTCAAGGGCCTGCTGGACAGCCTTGTCCTGCAGCGGGTTGTTGGACAGCCTGTTTATAGTTGCCGCCATTCTGGGTGGCAACACCATCCCAGTTGTTGGTGGTGCCGCATATCGGCCCACTACACCCAGTAGCTCTTCTTCCGGCACGCCCGGCATGCTGACGATATCCTCCGCCTGCCCTTGGGATAGGCCAGCCCAGTCCTGGCCTCCCTTACTGCCCTCGAATATAGAGGGTACAGAAGGGTGTGGAGAGGAGGAGGCCAAAGCCCGTCCTCCTGGGAGATGCCGCATCTCCTCATTAATCATACGCTCGAGGAGCTGCCTCATGCAGCTTATCCGAGCGTCTCCCCTTTTCGGTGGGGGAGAGTGTTCCCGTTCCTCCGAATCATCGGAGGACACCGGCCGGTCGGTTTTCTGTGTCGCCTTCCTCCCTGTGCGGGGCGTTGAGATCTGCAGCACTGGGGGCGGCTCGGTGTCGGGTGAGCGGGAGCGTTGAAAAAGCTCCTCCGCTGCGAGAGGCTGCCGTCCCGCTATGGACCCGTCCTCGGGTGGAGTAGGGCAGGCAGTCCTCCTGGCTGGTCGCTTGCGAGAGGCCATTATTCTCTCTAGCGCGACTCTGTAACAAAAAAGGCACTTACCTGAGGTCTCGTCTTTATGCTGCAGCTGGAGAGCCTGGCTCCAGCTGCTGCCGCTGTTGCACTGCTGACGTAATGCCGCGCCTGCGCGCTGGGTGGGTTCTTCACGTAGTCACTCACGTGACTCCGAAGTAAAATTGTCATTTGGACCCCTTGAGGTCCAAACGAAATGCCGTTTCTGCAGCCATACATTACAAACAAATAGACCCAAGACACAACATAATTAACATTTTACATAAACATCCATCACATCGCTGTGATGGAAGGCCAAAAAAACTTATCTCTCCACTGCACATTTTTGTCCGGCCACAGATTAAGAATTAGGGGTAGGCCATTTCGAAGGGAGATGAGGAAAAACGTTTTCACCCAGAGAGTTGTGAGTCTGTGGAATTCTCTGCCTCAGAGGGCGGTGGAGGGCAATTCTCTGGATGCTTTCAAGGTAGAGTTAGATAGGGCTCTTAAAGATAGCGGAGTCAGGGGATGTGGTGAGAAGGCAGGAACAGGGGGAGGTACTGATTGAGGATGATCAGCCATGATCACATTGATTGGCGGTGCTGGCTCGAAGGGCCGAACGGCCTACTCCTGCACCTATTGTCTATTGCCTATAATACCACCTAGTGAGACCACACCTGGAGTATTGTGTGCAGTTTTGGTCCCCTAATTTGAGGAAGGACATTCTTGCTATTGAGGGAGCCCAGCGTAGGTTTACCAGGTTAATTCCCGGGATGGTGGGACTGTCATATGCTGAGAGAATGGAGCAGAGAAGTGCAAGCATGCCCAACCTCTCCGGGGGATCGGGGGAAACTTAAGAGGGAGTTAGATGTGGCCCTTGTGGCTAAAGGAATCAGGGGGTATGGAGCGAAGGCAGGTACAGGATACTGAGTTGGATGATCAGCCATGATCATAATTGTTATATCGTTATCATAATTGTAATTGTTATATGGTTATATTATATTGGACTAGGGGAGAATATGTGTTCGGCACGGACTAGAAGGGTCGAGATGGCCTGTTTCCGTGCTGTAATTGTTATATGGTTATATGGTTATATTGAATGGCGGTGCAGGCTCGAAGGGCCGAATGGCCTCTACTCCTGCACCTTTTTTCTGTTTCTTTGTTTCTATGTTTCTATACTTGGCGAATAAAGTGTGATTCTGATTCTAAATTGAAATTGCTGGGATCGAGAGCAAATAGAAGCAGGATGTTGAGGGAACTCAGCGGGTCAAGCAGCTAAGCCCCCGCAGGTAAGGAATTGCCAGCATTTTGAACCAAGGTCCTAGGTTAGGGCCTGATATACCAGGCAGGTTCTTTAACCCCGCATGCTATAGCTCCACCTGCTGTAGATCAGTAATACTTCAGTAGTTTACAGCGTGGAAACAGGCCCTTCGGCCCAACGAGTCCGCGCCGCCCACTGAGGCAGAGAATTCCACAGACTCATCACTCTCTGGATGAAAAAAGTCTTTCCTCATCCCCGTTCTAAATGGCCGACCTCTAATTCTTAAACTGTGTGTGTGGCCCCTGGTTCTGTACTCCCCCGACATTGGGAACATGTTTCCTGCCTCTAGCGTGTCCGAGCCCTTAATAATCTTATATGTATCAACAAGATTCGCCGCTCATCCTTCGAAATTCCAGTCATTCCATTCTTTCAACATATGACAATCCCGCCATCCCGGGAATTAACCTGGTGAACCTACGCTGCACTCCCTCAATAGCAAGGGTAGCTCTCTCTCCTGACGGCATCCAGAGAACCTGCTTCCACCGCCCTCCGAGGCAGAGAATTCCACAGACTCACAACTCTCTGTGTGGAAAAAGTGTTTCCTCGTCTCCGTTTTAAATGGCTTACCCCTTATTCTTAAACTGTGTGTGTGGCCCCTGGTTCTGGACTCCCCCCCCCCCCCCTCCCCCACCCCCTCAACATCGGGAACATGTTTCCTGCCTCCACCGCCCTCTGAGGCAGAGAATTCCACAGACTCACAGCTCTCTGCGTGAGAATGTCCTTCCTTAAATTTGGAGACCAAAATTGATGGACAGAGCCGAGGCGTCTAAACAAGTGGGGATATAATTCCAACGATATCACCTGTGGTCTCCAAATCTGAGGAAGGACATTATTGCCATAGAGGGAGTGCATAGAAGGTTCACCAGACTGATTCCTGGGATGTCAGGACTGTCTTATGACGAAAGACTGGATAGACTTGGTTTATACTCTCTAGAATTTAGGAGATTGAGAGGGGATCTTATAGAAACTTACAAAATTCTTAAGGGGTTGGACAGGCTAGATGCAGGAAGATTGTTCCCGATGTTGGGGAAGTCCAGGACAAGGGGTCACAGCTTAAGGATCAGGGGGAAATCCTTTAAAACCGAGATGAGAAGAACTTTTTTCACACAGAGAGTGGTGAATCTCTGGAACTCTCTGCCGCAGAGGGTAGCCGAGGCCAGTTCATTGGCTATATTTAAGAGGGAGTTAGATGTGGCCCTTGTGGCTAAGGGGTCAGAGGGTATGGAGGGAAGGCAGGTACGGGATACTGAGTTGGATGATCAGCCATGATCATATTGAATGGCGGTGCAGGCTCGAAGGGCCGAATGGCCTACTCCGGCACGTAATTTCTATGTTTCTATCTGAATGTGATATCGAACCACAAACAGTGGAACACCTGCTGAAGGTAGACAAAAGTGCTGGAGAAACTCAACGGGTGAGGCAGCATCTATGGAGCGAAGGAATAGGTGATGTTTCGGGTTGAGACCCTTCTTCAGACTGATGTTGGGGGTGGGGGGGGGGGGGCGGGAAGAAGAAAGGAAGAGGCAGAGACAGTGGGAGAGCTGGGAAGGGGAGGGGAAGGAGAAGGAGGGAGAAAGCAAGGACTACCTGAAATTGGAGAAGTCAATGTTCATACCGCAGGGGTGTAAACTGCCCAAGCGAAATATGAGGGTCAGCAGTTCCTTCTCTCCAGAGATGCTGCCCGTCCCGCTGAGTTACTCCAGCTTTTTGCATCTATCTTCAGCAACTATAGTCGTCTGTGCAGTGTGTCCTTAGTTACATTCCGGACTCATTATGGTTCTCAAGTTACTGCCATTCTAGCTACTAATTTACTGAATTATTGATTGTCATGGACTTATCTGAGTTGAGTATAGGAGCAAAGGTCCTTCTGCAGTTGTACAGGGCCCTAGTGAGACCAAACCTGGAGTATTGTGTGCAGTTTTGGTCCCCTAATTTGAGGAAGGACATTCTTGCTATTGAGGGAGCCCAGCGTAGGTTCACCAGGTTAATCCCCGGGATAGCGGGACTGTCATATGCTGAGAGAATGGAGCAGCTGGGCTTGTACACTCTGGAGTTTAGAAGGATGAGAGGCGATCTTATTGAAACATGTAAGATTATGAAGGGTTTGGACACGTTAGAGGTAGGAAATCTAGAACGGAGACGATTTTTCTCACAGAGAGTGGTGAGTCTGTGGAATTCTCTGCTTCAGAGGGCGGTGGAGGCCGGTTCTCTGGATGCTTTCAAGAGAGAGTGAGATAGGGCTCTTAAAGATAGCGGAGTCAGGGGGTTTAGAAACATAGAAACATAGAAATTAGGTGCAGGAGTAGGCCATTCGGCCCTTCGAGCCTGCACCGCCATTCAATATGATCATGGCTGATCATCCAACTCAGTATCCCGTACCTGCCTAATCTCCATACCCCCTGATCCCTTTAGCCACAAGGGCCACATCTAACTCCCTCTTAAATATAGCCAATGAACTGTGTGGCCTCAACTACCCTCTGTGGCAGAGAGTTCCAGAGATTCACCACTCTCTGTGTGAAAAAAGTTCTTCTCATCTCGGTTTTAAAAGATTTCCCCCTTATCCTTAAGCTGTGACCCCTTGTCCTGGACTTCCCCAACATCGGGAACAATCTTCCTGCATCTAGCCTGTCCAACCCCTTAAGAATTTTGTACGTTTCTATAAGATCCCCTCTCAATCTCCTAAATTCTAGAGAGTATAAACCAAGTCTATCCAGTCTTTCTTCATAAGACAGTCCTGACATCCCAGGAATCATCCCAGGTTTGGGGAGAAGGCAGGAATGGGGGGTACTGATTGGGGATGATCAGCATGGTCACATTGAATGGCGGTGCTGGCTCGAAGGGCCGAATGGCCTCTACTCCTGCACCTATTGTCAATTGTCTATTTTTGAGTTGGATTTCAGTTGAAGTTCCTCCAACATCTGTGGGAAATGCCAGAGCTGGTAGCTGGTAACTCAAGCTGGTCTTCTCGGTGTGTTTTGCATGAACCGGCCTGTTAAACTGCAGCAAGGAAGAATTTCTTTGTTTCGTTACCAGGACGTGACCATTAAACACATGTTGGAAGGGACCACAGATGCTGATTTAACCCAGGGATTGACACAAAATGGTGCTGCCTCACAGCGCCAGAGACCCGGGTTCGATCCCGACGATACATAGTTTGCACGTCCTTCCTGTGACGGCGTGCGTTTCCTCCGGGTGCTCCGGTTTCCTCCCGCATCCCAAAGACGTGCGGGTTTGCAGTCTAATCGGCCTCGGCAAATTGTCGGATAGAACTAGTGTACGGGTAATGGAAGGTCGGCATGGACTCGGTGGGCCGAATGGCCTTGTTTCCACGCTGGGCATAGCTTTAAGGCCAGAGGGTCAAAGTTTAAAGGAGATGTGCGGGGCAAATTTTATTTACATAGAGAACGGTGGGGTAGACTTGATGGGCCGAATGGCCTAATTCTACTCCTTCTACTCCTCTATTCTTCATGGCCTAATGACCTTATAATAATAATAATAATAATAATTTTATTTATAGAGCACTTTAAAAACAAACATAGCTGCAACAAAGTGCTGTACATCACTAATCATTGACAAAAAAGTTAACACACACCAAAAATAACAATCAAAAGAAACAGTAGCAAAAGACATGTAAAATAAAGAAACATCAAAAACACCAAAAACAGAAGCAAAGCCTCAGGCATGGTCAAAAGCCAGGGAGTACAAATGTGTTTTAACACTGGATTTGAAGATGGACAGTGAGGGTGCCTGTCTGATGTGCAACGGCAGGGTGTTCCAGAGTGCCCGAGCAGCAACAGAGAAGGCTCTATCCCCTCTGAGCCTCCGACTAGACCTCGGTACCTCCAGGAGCAGCTGACCAGCTGACCTGAGGGACCGGGCAGGAGCGTATGGGTGGAGCAGCTCAGAGAGGTAACTCAGGGTTGGGCTGAAGGGGTTGCACTAGCAGCTACAGCTCGTGAAGAACTCTGATCGCGGGGCCTGTGAACGTATTTTGCCAATAAAGTGTGATTGTGAATTCTGATTCCGATTCCGATTCCTTCAAAGGATTCTCGTCCGCCCGACCTTGGGAAAGGGTGGATGGGAGTAGCAAACAGGTTCACTGGCCTGACGGGCAGATTGCTGCCCCGAGCTGGCTGAAGGCATTGACAGGGCGGCCATGCGGAACGAGGGAGCGGCTTTGACCCTTCCACTGTGAGCGGTCACTGTCATCCACCATCAGTGTCAAGCCTGTCCCTTCCGGCAGTTTGCTAACCAGGGGATCCTCTTTCCAAAGGGACGGGGAAGGGGAAGGGAAGCGGATGGGATTCCAAGGTTGTCCAGTCCTTCACCGCATCGATCCGTTAATGGTACTCGACACACTCTGACATGGGCCAGACTCGAAACGTGTCAGCACCGGACATTTTGTTTCTCTCCCAAGGTTACAGCGCCCTCCGGATAAGCATAGAAACATAGAAAATAGGTGCAGGAGGAGGCCATTCGGCCCTTCGAGCCAGCACCACCATTCATTGTGATCATGGCTGATCGTCCCCTATCAGTACATAGAAACATAGAAACATAGAAAATAGGTGGAGTAGGCCATTCGGCCCTTCTAGAAGAAAGGAGGAGGCGGAAACAGTGGGAGAGCTGGGAAGGGGAGGGGAAAGAGGGAGACAGCAGGGACTACCTGAAATTGAAGAAGTCAATGTTCATACCGCTGGGGTGCAGACTGCCCAAGCGAAATATGAGGTGCTGCTCCTCCAATTTACGGTGGGACTCACTCTGGCCATGGTGGAGGCCCAGGACAGAAAGGTCGGATTGGGATTGGGAATGGGAGGGGGAGTTGAAGTGCTGAGCCACCGGGAGATCAGGTTGGTTATTGCGGACTGAGCGGAGGCGTTGGGCGAATGGATCGCCGAGCCTGAGCTTGGTCTCACCGATGTAGAGCAGCTGACACCTAGAGCAGCGGAATGACTTACACTTCCTTGTTGTGTAAAACGTTCTCTCTAAGCCAATGTTCCTGGCAGAGGTGGACATGCTCGCTGTGCAAACATTCTCTAGTGTTTTCAAATATGTACAGACCTATTTCCATATGTAAGATCACTCTTGTGTACAAGCATCTGTCAATGCAAATCACTGTACCAATATCTAACTTCCAGTTAACTCTGCAAACAGCACTGTCACGATCTTAGCTTAGTTTTAGTTTAGAGATACAGCACGGAAACATGCCATGTGGCCCTCTGAGTCCGTGCCGACCAATCCCTTAAACTCCAGCGAGTACAGGGCTCGATAGGCCAAGTCACTTATCAGTGCTCCTATCACTTATAGAAACATAGAAACATAGAAAATAGGTGCAGGAGTAGGCCATTCGGCCCTTCGAGCCTGCACCGCCATTCAATATGATCATGGCTGATCATCCAACTCAGTATCCCGTACCTGCCTTCTCTCCATACCCCCTGATCCCCTTAGCCACAAGGGCCACATCTAACTCCAATATAGCCAATGAACTGTGGTCTCAACTACCCTCTGTGGCAGAGAGTTCCACAGATTCACCACTCTCTGTGTGAAAAAAGTTCTTCTCATCTCGGTTTTAAAGGATTTCCCCCTTATCCTTAAGCTGTGACCCCTTGTCCTGGACTTCCCCAACATCGGGAGCAATCTTCCTGCATCTAGCCTGTCCAACCCTTAAGAATTTTGCAAGTTTCTATAAGATCCCCTCTCAATCTTCTAAATAGGTGCCCCGTGCCTGCCTTCTCCCCATATCCCTTGATTCCACTAGCCACTGTCTTTTCGGGCCATCAGGTCAGTTTAAGGATAAGGGGAAATCCTTTAGGACCGAGATGGAGAAACATTTTTCACACAGAGAGTGGGGAATCTGTGGAATTCTTTCCCTCCCCTTCCCAGCTCTCCACTGTTTCCCGCCTCTTCCTTTCTTCTTCCTTCCACCCACCCACCCCCCCCCGCAAATCAGTCACGACCCGAAACGTCGCCTATTCCTAGGTGACGTTTCACAGAGTGCTGGAGTAACTCAGCGGGTCAGGCAGCATCTGTGGAGAACACGGATAGGTGACGTTTCACAGAGTGCTGGAGTAACTCAGCGGGACAGGCAGCATCTGTGGAGAACATGGATAGGTGACGTTTCACATAGTGCTGTTGTAACTCAGCGGGTGCAGCAGCATCTATGGAGCTGAGGAAATAGGTAACGTTTCGGGCCGAAACCCTTCCGGGTTTCGGCCCGAAACATTGCCTATTTCCAGAAGGGTTTCAGCCCGAAACGTTGCCTATTTCCTTAGCTCCTTAGATGCTGCTGCACCATAACTTAGCTGGTCAGGCAGCATCTGTGGGGAGAACATGGATAGGTGACGTTTCGCAGAGTGCTGGAGTAACTCAGCGGGTCAGGCAGCATCTGTGGGGTGGGCGACGTTTTAGAGTTTGCGACTGAGAAAGGCTCGTAGTGGAAACAGGCCCTTTGGCCCAACTTGGTCTCGCTGACCAACATACCCCATCCACAGTAGTCTCAACTGCCTGCGTTTTGGCTGATATCCTTCTAAACCTTTCTTTTTGCACTATAGGAGACTTCCCACGACCATACAGGCTGTATGGTCACCCGCGACATGTCGCCTGTATGGTCGTGAGGGGTCTCCGATGGTTGTGAGAGGTCTCCGATGGTTGTGAGAGGTCTCCGATGGTTGTGAGAGGTCTCCGATGGTCGTGAGAAGTCTCCGATGGTCGTGAGAGGTCTCCGATGGTTGTGAGAGGTCTCCGATGGTCGTGAGAGGTCTCCGATAGTTGTGAGAGGTCTCCGATGGTTGTGAGAGGTCTCCGATGGTTGTGAGAGGTCTCCGATGGTCGTGAGAGGTCTCCGATGGTGGTGAGAGGTCTCCGATGGTTGTGAGAGGTCTCCGATGGTTGTGAGAGGTCTCCGATGGTCGTGAGAGGTCTCCGATGGTTGTGAGAGGTCTCCGATGGTCGTGAGAGGTCTCCGATGGTGGTGAGAGGTCTCCGATGGTTGTGAGAGGTCTCCGATGGTTGTGAGAGGTCTCCGATGGGTGTGAGAGGTCTCCGATGGTGGTGAGAGGTCTCCGATGGTTGTGAGAGGTCTCCGATGGTTGTGAGAGGTCTCCGATGGTCGTGAGAGGTCTCCGATGGTGGTGAGAGGTCTCCGATGGTCGTGAGAGGTCTCCGATGGTGGTGAGAGGTCTCCGATGGTTGTGAGAGGTCTCCGATGGTTGTGAGAGGTCTCCGATGGTTGTGAGAGGTCTCCGATGGTCGTGAGAGGTCTCCGATGGTGGTGAGAGGTCTCCGATGGTCGTGAGAGGTCTCCGATGGTCGTGAGAGGTCTCCGATGGTTGTGAGAGGTCTCCGATGGTGGTGAGAGGTCTCCGATGGTGGTGAGAGGTCTCCGATGGTTGTGAGAGGTCTCCGATGGTTGTGAGAGGTCTCCGATGGTCGTGAGAGGTCTCCGATGGTGGTGAGAGGTCTCCGATGGTCGTGAGAGGTCTCCGATGGTGGTGAGAGGTCTCCGATGGTCGTGAGAGGTCTCCGATGGTCGTGAGAGGTCTCCGATGGTTGTGAGAGGTCTCCGATGGTTGTGAGAGGTCTCTGATGGTTGTGAGAGGTCTCCGATGGTTGTGAGAGGTCTCTGATGGTTGTGAGAGGTCTCCGATGGTGGTGAGAGGTCTCTGATGGTCGTGAGAGGTCTCCTATGGTTGTGAGAGGTCTCCGATGGTTGTGAGAGGTCTCCGATGGTCGTGAGAGGTCTCCGATGGTTGTGAGAGGTCTCCGATGGTGGTGAGAGGTCTCCGATGGTTGTGAGACGTCTCTGATGGTCGTGAGAGGTCTCCGATGGTTATGAGAGGTCTCCGATGGTCGTGAAAGGTCTGCAAAGAGTCATAGCGTCTTTATGGTCGATGCTGAATTTTCAACATGTTGAAAATTTCGGCGGCCTATCACGGGTGCCGGCAGTCATTGGCAAAGTTCATAGCAAAAGGATTTGAGTATAGGAGCAGGGAGGTTCTACTGCAGTTGTACAGGGTCTTGGTGAGACCACACCTGGAGTATTGCGTACAGTTTTGGTCTCCTAATCTGAGGAAAGACATTCTTGCCATAGAGGGAGTACAGAGAAGGTTCACCAGACTGATTCCTGGGATGTCAGGACTTTCATATGAAGAAAGACGGATAGACTCGGCTTGTACTCGCTAGAATTTAGAAGATTGAGGGGGGATCTTATAGAAACTTACAAAATTCTAAAGGGGTTGGACAGGCTAGATGCAGGAAGATTGTTCCCGTTGTTGGGGAAGTCCAGAACAAGGGATCACACAGTTTAAGGATAAGTGGGAAGTCTTTTAGGACCGAGATGAGGAAAACATTTTTCACAGAGAGTGGGGAATTCTCTGCCACAGAGGGTAGTTGAGGCCACAGTTCATTGGCTATATTTAAGAGGGAGTTAGATGTGGCTAAAGGGATCAGGGATATGGAGAGAAGGAGAGAAGGCAGGTACAGGATACTGAGTTGGATGATCAGCCATGATCATATTGAATGGCGGTGCAAGCTCGAAGGGCCGAATGGCCTACTCCTGCATCTATTTTCTATGTTTCTAAAGGTTGCGTAAGTGGGACAGGCCCTTTACTCCAGCTTTTTGTGTCCATCTTCCATTCTCATACAACTTAGTTGAAGGTACCAGCAGAGGATTAACTTCCACACCCCCCCCCCCCCCCACCACTACCCCGTTCAGAATCAGAATCATATTTTATTAGCCAAGTGGTGTACAATTTTGGTCGCCTAATTATATGAAGGATGTCAACAAAATAGAGAGAGTACAGAGGAGATTTACTAGAATGTTGCCTGGGTTTCAGCAACTAAGTTACAGAGAAAGGTTGAACAAGTTAGGGCTTATTCTTTGGAGCGCAGAAGATTAAGGGGGGACTTGATAGAGGTTTTTAAAATGATGAGAGGGATAGGCAGAGTTGACGTGGAAAAGCTTTTCCCACTGAGAGTAGGGAAGATTCAAACAAGGGGACATGACTTGAGAATTAAGGGACTGAAGTTTAGGGGTAACATGAGGGGGAACTTCTTTACTCAGAGAGTGGTGGCTGTGTGGAATGAGCTTCCAGTGAAGGTGGTGGAGGCAGGTTCGTTTTTATCATTCAAAAATAAATTGGATAGTTATATGGACGGGAAGGGAATGGAGGGTTATGGTCTGAGCGCAGGTATATGGGACTAGGGGATAATACGTGTTCGGCACGGACTAGAAGGGTCGAGATGGCCTGTTTCCGTGCTGTAATTGTTATATGGTTATATATGGTTAAGTTTTGCCACATACGAGGAACTTCACACAGCTGGCTCGAGGCAAAACATCCAGAGACAACATTGGGCCCATTGATCAAATTGATTTTCTGAAACCATGGAGAGGGGGGAGAGGGTGATAAAAATCAATAGATTTAATTAGACTGAAGTCACATTGTGTGGCCCTCAGATGTGACTCTAGGCCATCATAGGGGGATATAAAAAGGCAGGAGTAACACGGGCTACAGGATAGCACGGACTCCAGGCTTTGAACATCGTACCGACAGAGACATAGACGTAAGGCCGGGATTGCTCACTCCGCAAGGTCCTTCAGCTGACAGGTTTGAGAATGCTTTTCTCTCGGTACTGAAAGGGGAAATCCCGACCACTGCCACTGGGTTACAGATACGAGGATCGTTTCGCTGAACCCCCTTCACTCCGTCGTCTCGCCCGAACCCACCCGATCTCCTGCTTTGCCAAACTCCTAGATACACAAAAATGCTGGAGAAACTCAGCGGGTGCAGCAGCATCTATGGAGCGAAGGAAATAGGCAACGTTTCGGGCCGAAACCCGTCTTCAGACTGATTTCCTTCGCTCCATAGATGCTGCTGCACCCGCTGAGTTTCTCCAGCTTTTTTTGTGTACCTTCGATTTTCCAGCATCTGCAGTTCCTTCTTAAACACTTTAATTCTCCTTCCCATTCTCACGCAGAGGACCTTTCCGTCCTAAGGTCGACACAAAAAGGAAAAGGATGAGGGAGAGGCGGATTTTCGGCTCGAGAACCTTCTTCAGAGTCTGAGGAAGGTTTTCGAGCTGAAACCTCGCCCATTCCTTCCCTCCAGAGATGCTGCTGCCCGTCCGCTGAGTTACACCAGCTTTTTGTGTCTATCTCCTTGTCTGTTGAGAGTTAGATAGAGCTCTAGGGCTAGTGGAGTCGAGGGATATGGGGAGAAGGCAGGCACGGGTTATTGATAGGGGACGATCAGCCATGATTCACCAGACAGATTCCTGGGATGGCAGGACTTTCATATGAAGAAAGACTGGATAGATTCGGCTTGTACTCGCTAGAATTTAGAAGATTGAGGGGGGATCTTATAGAAACGTACAAAATTCTTAAGGGGTTGGACAGGCTAGATGCCAGTAAGATTATTCCTGATGTTG
>JAWMAR010002364.1:82172-132172 GCA_036785375.1 Leucoraja ocellata
GGAATTCTAACTGCCACAGAAGGTAGTTGAGGCCACAGTTCATTGGCTATATTTAAGAGGGAGTTAGATGTGGCCCTTGTGGCTAAAGGGATCAGGGGGTATGGAGAGAAGGCAGGTACAGGATACCAAGTTGGATGATCAGCCATGATCATATTGGAATGGCAGTGCAGGCTCGAAGGGCCGAATGGCCTCTACTCCTGCACCTACTTTCTATGTTTCTATGTTTATACTGCCCTACTTTGACAAAAGGAAGCAACTGACAGAAAGGCGTTTTCTTGTAAATGAGGAAAACATGTTTTCTTTCAGCTCTGTGATGGATTGCTCACTTCTCTGGTATAAATATTTTCCAAACTGTACTCAGACAATAGACAATAGGTGCAGGAATAGGGCATTCGGCCCTTCGAGCCAGCACCGCCATTCAATGGGATCATGGCTGATCATCCCAATCAGTACCCCGTTCCTGCCTTCTCCCCATATCCCCTGACTCTGCTATCTTTAACAGCCCTATCTAGCTCTCTCTTGAAAGCATCCAGAGAACCTGCCTCCGCAGAGAATTCCACAGACTCACAACTCTCTGTGTGAAAAGGTGTTTCCTCGTCTCCGTTCTAAATGGCCAATCCCTTATACTCAGAGACTTATTTTGTTCACCATTGTGTGGAGCATATCTCAAATACCCTAATAAAACAAACAATAAACAATAAATCAGTCTGAAGAAGGGTTTCGGCCCGAAACGTTGCCTATTTCCTTCGCTCCATAGATGCTGCTGCACCCGCTGAGTTCTCCAGCTTTTTGTGTAACAAACAATAAATCAATTTTGACAATATTGTCATTTGCTTCATTTTGTCAAATTAGGGCAGTATACATCAAATCATTTTAGGTTGAAGAAGGGTTTCGGCCCGAAACGTCGCCTATATCCTTCGCTCCATAGATGCAGCCTCACCCGCGGAGTTTCTCCAGCATTTTTGTCTACCTTCGATTTTCCAGCATCTGCAGTTTCCTTCTTGAACATCAAATCATTTGATTGACTGATTCTAAATTTTGCAGCACATGATTTAATTCGGGTTTCTGAAACTAAGGACAGGTCATAGTAGACACAGAGTGCTGGAGTAAAACTTGGCGGGACAGGCAGCATCTCTGGTGAGAAGGAACGGGTGACGTTTAGGGTTGATCAGGAGCCTGAAGACTGCAACGTCCAGGTTCAGGAACAGCTACTTCCCCACAGCCATCAGGCTATCGAATTCAACTCAAACAAAACTTTGAACATTAATAGCCCATTATCAGTTTATTTGCACTTTATCTGTTTAAATCTAATCTAAAATCTTTATCTAAATCTAAATTTTATTAGCTATTTATGTTATGACATCGGATGGAAGCTGCATACCAAATCTCGTTGAGCTTATGTGCAATGACAATAAAATATATTATTATTATTTATTCATGTATGTATATATTTATATAATGGTATATAACCATATAACAATTACAGCACGGAAACAGGCCATCTCGGCCCTACAAGTCCGTGCCGAACACTTATTTTCCCCTAGTCCCTACTTCTGGAATGTACTTGAATACACAATGTTCCTTGAGACTGCTGTGTTAATGCCAGGAGCACTGGTATTCAGTAGCTGACCAAATTACATCCTGATCACATTCGGGTCTCGACCCGAAACGTCGCCTATTTCTCCTCTCCATAGATGCTGTCTCACCCACTGAGTTTCTCCAGCATTTTTTGTCTACCTTTTGATTTTTTTCAGCATCTGCAGTTCTTTCTTAAACATTATATACTGACACCCAATATCTTTGATGTTAGATGGCACAGTTCATTTTATGTTTCCATAAGACCAGTGGCTTGGCTGCAACCCATTTAGAATCTCGACACACATCTTCCTGCTAAATATTCTACCTACTTCCCATGGAATATGTAAAAGTGCACGGTTTGTTGTGCATGAATTAGTATAATAGGGTGATTTCACTAAAGGTCACTGGAGCGTAGATCCGCACCCACGTGACCAAATTCTCAAGTGGAGGACACTCGAGGGTTCGGTACATGTTAGTGGATGGGGAAACACGCACTTTCCCACCCGTTAAAAACATGGAAAAACGGCCGATTTTTGAGCTGAAATTTTCTGTGCCAGTCGGGGTGACCGTGAGGCACAGCTACCTAGATTTACAGGGGAAAAAAAGATAGCAAGTAAGGTAAATTCAAGAGGGAACTGAAGGTGCCAAACCAGCGGAAATGAACAGCCGACATTTGCCGTGGATATTTACAGGTCCAAAATATCGGGAATTATCGCGTTTGCTCGCTGAATTTATCAAAAGTAAGTTAATAATGCCTTGCTTTTGATGAAATTCAGCGAGCAAACGCGATAATTCCCGATATTTTGGACCTGTAAATCACCACGGCAAATGTCGGCTGTTCACTTCCGCCGCTTTCTACCTTCAGTTCCCTCTTGTAATTACCTTATTTTCTATCTTTTTTTTTGCCTGAATATTTAGGTCGCTGTGCTTCACGGTCACCCCGACTAGCACAGAAAATTTCAGCTCAAAAATCGGCCGTTTTCCATGTTTTTAACGGGTGGGAAAGTGCGTGTTTCCCCATTCACTAACATGTACCGAAGTGACATATGTCCTCCAGTTAAAATTTTCGGTCACGTGAGGGGGGATCTACGCTCATTTGACCTTTGGTGAAATCACCCTATACAGCTGCAGCAGCTTACTCCACCAGGTACAGTCAAAGCTATATGGACAGCATTCGTCGAAGCAATCCCTCCCTTCACCACCTCCAGTTTAAATTCCATTTGGAATATTTTGGAGGACCAAGAAGGTTGCAATCTCCCCCACCCAAGATTTTTTGGTTGATCAGGGCTTGGGGTTTGTCAAGTCCTGGCATCATCACCAGCGGCGGCCAGGATCAAAGATGGCGCCGCCCTCTGTCGTCATCAGCCACGTCACCGGCAAACCGTCTGTGACTTGACGCGGGGAGCGGTGGTCGGCGCATGCGCGGAGCGGGGTGGTGGTGGTGTGAGGCGAGCATGCGCAGTGGGAGCGGGAGCGGGAGCGGTTGGGTGGGGGGGAGGGGGAGGGAGGAAGATGGCGGCGGCGGCGGGACGACGACGACGACGACGACGGCCGGGGCCCTGCGGCGGGAGCTCAGCTGCTCCGTCTGCCTCGAGCTCTTCCGCCAGCCCGTCATCCTGGGCTGCGGGCACAGCTTCTGCCGCGCCTGCATCGGCCGCGTGTGGGAGAGCCGGGAGCGGCAGCGGCGGCTGGTGCAGGCGGGGGGAGGAGCGGGAGCGGCGGCGGCGGCGGCGGGGCCGGAGATGGGCGGGGTCGAGGCGCCGGCCGCGGGCGGGAGTTACTCGTGTCCGCAGTGTCGTCAGGTGAGGGCGGCGCCTCCCCCCCCCGCGGCACGTGACCCCCCCCCCCAGTGTGAGCCTCGTCCCCTCCCCACACACGCGACCCCATTCACACCCCACACACGTGACCCCCCAGTGTGAGCCTCGCCCCCTCCACACACACGTGACCACCCATTCACACCCCGCACACGTGACCCACCGTGTGAGCCTCGCCCCACACACGTGACCCCATTCACACCCCACACACGTGATCCACCAGTGTGAGCCTCGCCCCCTCCACACACACGTGACCCCCATTCACACCCCACACACGTGACCCCCCCAGTGTGAGCCTCGCACCCTCCCCACACACGTGACCCCCAGTGTGAGCCTCGCCCCCACACACGTGACTGCATTCACACCCCACACACGTGACCCCCCAGTGTGAGCCTCGCCCCCTCCCCACACACGTGACCCCCGTGTGAGCCTCGCCCCCTCCCCACACACGTGACCCCCATTCACACGCCTAACACACACGTCTAACACACACGTGACCCCCAGTGTGAGCCTCGCCCCCTCCCCACACACGCGACCCCATCACACCCCCCACACGTGACCCACCAGTGTGAGCCTCGCCCCCTCCACACACACGTGACCCCCATTCACGCCCACACACGTGACCCACCAGTGTGAGCCTCGCCTCCCCACACACGTGACCCCATTCCCGCCTAACACACACGTGACCCCCATTCACACCCCACACACGTGACCCACCAGTGTGATCCTCGCCCCCTCCCCACACACGTGACTCCCATTCACACCCCCACACACGTGACCCCATTCACACACCTCACACACGTGACCCATTCACACACTTCACACACGTGACCCCATTCACACACCTCACACACGTGACCCCATTCACACACCTCACACATACGTGACCCCATTCGCACACCTCACACACGTGACCCATTCACACACCTCACACACACGTGACCCCATTCACACACCTCACACACACGTGACCCCATTCACACACCTCACACATACGTGACCCCATTCGCACACCTCACACACGTGACCCATTCACACACTCACACACGTGACCCCATTCACACACCTCACACACGTGACTCCATCCACGCACCTCACACACGTGACCCAATTTACACACGTGACCCCATTCACACCTTCGCACCGCGTGCCTCCGCCACCCGCGGGACCATCGCACCTCGACTCCCGCACACACGTGACCGTATTCACACGTAACCCCGTCTGCAACGTGACACATTCACAGCCCACACGCTACCCGTTGACATCTCCTGCGTGACCCATTCACACCCTCGTGACCCCGCCTCACACAAATCCGCGGAGACCAATTCACTGGATGTTTTCAAGAGAGAGTTAGATTTAGCTCTTGGGGCTAACGGAATCAAGGGATCTGGAGAAAAAGCAGGAACAGGGTACTATAGACAATAGACAATAGGTGCAGGAGTAGAGGCCATTCGGCCCTTCGAGCCAGCACCGCCATTCAATATGATCATGGCTGATCATCCCCAATCAGTACCCCGTTCCTGCCTTCTCCTCATATCCCCTGACTCCGCTATCTTTAAGAGCCCTATCTAGCTCTTACTTGAAAGCATCCAGAGAACCAGCCTCCACCGCCCTCTGAGGCAGAGAATTCCACAGACTCACCACTCTCTGTGTGAAAAAATGTTTCCTCGTCTCCATTCTAAATGGCCGACCCCTTATTCTTAAACTGTGTGCGGCCCCTGGTTCTGGACTCCCCCAACATCGAGAACATGTTCCTGCCTCTAGCGTGTCCAAACCCTTAACAGTCTTATATGTTTCAATGAGATCTCCTCTCATCCTTGTAAATTCCAGAGTGTATTGTGATACACTGATTGTGGACGATCAGCCATGATCACATTGAATGGCGCGGCGCTGGCTCGAAGGGCCGAATGGCCTACTCTTGCACCTGATTCCTGTGTTTCTGTGTTTCCTGCCCACAGACCTTCCCAGCTCAAAGCTTCACCAAGAACTTCCTGGCTGCCAACCTGGTGGAGCGGCTGCGGGAGGCGAAGCCCGTTCCCCGCACGCCCAGCGTGGCATGGCCGAGGCAGTGCCGCGAGCACGACAAGCCCCTCACCGTCTACTGCGCCACGGACCAGCAGCTCATCTGTGACCTGTGTAGGACGTCCAAGGCACACCGGTGAGGGAACCGCCCTTATACCCTTCCCCCTTCCCCCTCCTCTCTCTCACCCTCCTCTCTCCTTCCCCCTTCCCTCCCCTTCCCTTCTTCCTCCTTCCCTCTTTCCTACTTCCTCCTTCCCTCCTTCCCCCCTCCTCTCTCACCCCTTCTCTCACCCTCTCCTCTCTCCCCCCATCCCCTCTCACCCCAGTCTCTCTCCTTCCCTTCCCTTCTTCCTCCTTCCCTCCGTCCCCCCTCTCCTCTCACCCTTCTCTCACCCTCTCCCCTCTCACCCCCTTCCTTCGCACCCCATCCCCTCTCACCCCCTCTTCCTCATCCCCTCCTCTCTCACCCCATTCTCTCTCCTTCCCCTTCCCTTCTTTCCTCCTTCTCTCCGTCCCCCTCCTCTCTCACCCTCTCCTCTCGCACCCCCTCCCCTCTCACCCCCTCTTCTCTCACCCCCTCCTCTCTCACCCCATTCTCTCTCCTTCCCCTTCCCCTCCCCTTCCCTTCTTCCTCCTTCCCTCCTTCCTCCGTCCCTCCGTTCCCCCTCCTCTCGCACCCCCTCCTCTCTCACCCCCTTCCCCTCCTCGCCTCTTCTCTACTCCCCTTCCTCCTCTCTCTCTCCCCTTCTCTCCCCTTCCCTCCTTCCTCCTTCCCTCCTTCCTCCTTCCCTCCGTCCCCTCCTCTCTCACCCCCTCCTCTCTCACCCCTCCTCTCGCACCCCCTCCCCTCTCACCCCCTCCCCTCTCCCCCTTCCCCTCCTCGCCTCTTCTCTCCTCCCCTCCCTCCTCTCTCTCCTCCCCCTTCTCTCCTCCCCTCTCTCCTCCACCCCTTACCTTTTCTCCTCCACTCTTTCTCCCCCCCTTTCTTCCCCCGCCCTTTCCCCCCTATGTCCCCCCTACTCCGTATTCTCCCCCTCCTCTCCTCTCCCTTCCCTCCTCCCCCATCGTTTCTCCCCCTTTCTCTCCCTCTCTCACCCCTCTTTTCTCCCCCACTCTGTCTCCCACTCTTCCCCTTCCCCTCATCCTCCTGCTCCCCATTTTCCCCAGTCTCCACCTTCTCCCCCCCCCCACTTCTCTCCCCTGGTGAACTTTGCGCTCAGTTCTACTCTCCTTTGCGTCTAGGAGTTGCGATATTCTACTCGTTCAGGAACTAACTGAAGAGTACCCGGTAAGCAGAACGCTCGCCACGTTGCCGCGGATACGACCGGACGCTCTTTAGCTAGTCCGGAGTGTTCAATTGTTTAAAGGAATCGCTATCAATCAATATCAGTTTTATTCGTCACATTGCACATAAAGTGCAAGTGAAATGAATTTGCCAGCAGCGGTACAATGAAGAAAGAACACACAAAAACACACTAAGAATGTAACACAAACATCCACCACAGCATTCATCACTGTTTGGCCAGTCCTCCTCCATTTTCCCCCGTGGTCGGGACCTCAACCCTCCGCAGCCAACGCTGCGGGGTCCAGATGAGTAGACACGGTAAAAGTCCCGGTAAGTCCTGAATTGGCGCTTCCCAACCGGAGACCGCGGCTTGGTGGCCGATTGGGAAAGGGGAGATGCAGCGAGACCTGGGTGTCATGGTACACCAGTCATTGAAGGTAGGCATGCAGGTGCAGCAGGCAGTGAAGAAAGCGAATGGTATGTTAGCTTTCATTGCAAAAGGATTTGAGTATAGGAGCAGAGATGTTCTACTGCAGTTGTACAGGGTCTTGGTGAGACCACACCTGGAGTATTGCGTACAGTTTTGGTCTCCTAATCTGAGGAAGGACATTATTGCCATAGAGGGAGTGCAGAGACGGTTCACCAGACTGATTCCTGGGATGTCAGGACTGTCTTATGAAGAAAGACTGGATAGACTTGGTCTATAACCTCTATAATTTAGAAGATTGAGAGGGGATCTTATAGAAACTTACAAAATTCTTAAGGGTTGGACAGGCTAGATGCAGGAAGATTGTTCCCGATGTTAGGAAGTCCAGGACAAGGTGTCACAGCTTAAGGATAAGGGGGAAATCCTTTAAAACCGAGATGAGAATAACTTTTTTCACGCAGAGAGTGGTGAATCTCTGGAACTCTCTGCCACAGAGGGTAGTTGAGGCCAGTTCATTGGCTATATTTAAGAGGGAGTTAGATGTGGCCCTTGTGGCTAAGGGGATCAGAGGGTATGGAGAGAAGGCAGGTACGGGATACTGAGTTGGATGATCAGCCATGATCATATTGAATGGCGGTGCTGGTGCAGGCTCGAAGGGCCGAATGGCCTACTCCGGCACCTAATTTCTATGTTTCAGATCGTGTAGACCAGTGGTTCCCAACCTTTTTTAGCTCATGGCCCTCTTGGGATCTTTTAATTTTTCTGTGCCCCCCCCCCTGACATTATCAGCGGAAAAAAAGTACTTCAATATTATAATACCTTCCATAAAAATATCAGTGTCTATAGGGTGATTTCACCAAATGTCAAATGAGCGTAGATCCCCCCGTCACGTGACCGAAAAATTTAACTGGAGGACATATGTCACTTCGGTACATGTTAGTGAATGGGGAAACACGCACTTTCCCACCCGTTAAAAACATGGAAAACGGACGATTTTTGAGCTGAAATTTTCTGTGCTAGTCGGGGTGATCGTGAAGCACAGCGACCTAAATTTTCAGGCAAAAGAAAAGATAGAAAGTGAGGTAATTACAAGAGGGAACTGAAGGTGGAAAAACAGCGGAAGTGAACAGCCGACATTTGCCGTGGAGATTTAAAGATCCAAAAATATCGGGAATTATCGCAGGCATTATTAACTTACTTTTGATGAAATTCAGCGATAATTCCCAATATTTTGGACTTGGTTTATACTCTCTAGACTTGGTTTATACTCTCTAGACTTGGTTTATACTCTCTAGACTTGGTTTATACTCTCTAGAATTTAGGAGTTTGAGAGGGGATCTTATAGAAACTTTCTATAGGATCTTCTAGAAACTTAGAGTATTGCGTACAGTTTTGGTCTCCAAATCTGAGGAAGGACATTATTGCCATAGAGGGAGTGCAGAGACGGTTCACCAGACTGATTCCTGGGATGTCAGGACTGTCTTATGAAGAAAGACTGGATAGACTTGGTTTATACTCTCTAGAATTTAGGAGATTGAGAGGGGATCTTATAGAAACTTACAAAATTCTTATGGGGTTGGACAGGCTAGATGCAGGAAGATTGTTCCCGATGTTGGGGAAGTCCAGGACAAGGGGTCACAGCTTAAGGATAAGGGGGAAATCCTTTAAAACCGAGATGAGGAGAACGTTTTTCACACAGAGAGTGGTGAATCTCTGGAACTCTCTGCCACAGAGGGTAGTTGAGGCCAGTTCATTGGCTATATTTAAGAGGGAGTTAGATGTGGCCCTTGTGGGTAAGGGGATCAGAGGGTATGGAGAGAAGGCAGGTACGGGATACTGAGTTGGATGATCAGCCATGATCATATTGAATGGCGGTGCAGGCTCGAAGGGCCGAATGGCCTACTCCTGCACCTAATTTCTATGTTTCTATGTAACCTGTGGCCCCCTAAATCCCAAAATTTTTCTGTGGCCCCCCCTGAAATTTGCCATGGCCCCAGGTTGGGACTCATTGGTGTAGAGGACACAAAATGCCGGTGGGACTCAGCAGGTCAGGCAGCATCCCCGGAGAACACGATAGGTGATGCATCCGGGTCTGGGCGCTTTTAGAGTTTAGAGATACACCGCAGAAACAGGCCCACCGAGCCCGCGCCGGCCAGCGATCACCCACATAACACCAGGGACGATTTAGAATGAGCCAATTGAGCTTTGGAGTGTGGGAGGAAACCGGAGCACCCGGAGACAACCCACACAGGTCACGGGGAGAACGTACAAACTCACAAGGGACCAGGATCTAACCCGGGTCCATGGCGCTGTGAAGCAGCCATTCCTTCTCTCGGGAGACGTCGCCGGTCCCCGCTGAGTTACTCCAGCACTTTTGTGTCTTGCCTTCGGCATCAACCAGCATCTGCAGTTCCTTCCCGCACAAGAAGAACTGCAGGTGCTGCTTCGAACGTTCGTCAGCCATTGCAGCAGAATTAGGCCATTCGGACAAGAGAGGGATAATGGAATTACGGGATACGGGGAGAAAGCAGGAATGGGGCCCTGATTTTAGAGGATCAGTCATGATCATATTGAATGGTTTGATCGCGCTGGAGGCAGGAAACATGTTCCCGATGTTGGGGGAGTCCAGAACCAGGGGCCACACACACACACACACACACACAGTTTAAGAATACGGGGTAGGCCATTTAGAACGGAGACGAGGAAACACTTTTTCTCACAGAGAGAGTTGCAAATCTGTGGAATTCTCTGCCTAAGAGGGCGGTGGAGGCTGGTTCTCTGGATACTTTCAAGAGAGCTAGATAGGGCTCTTAAAGAAAGCGGAGTCAGGGGAGAAGGCAGGAACGGGATACTGATTGGGGATGATCAGCCATGATCACATTGAATGGTAGTGCTGGCTCGAAGGGCCGAATGGCCTACTCCTGCACCTATTGTCTATTGTCTATTGAATGGTGGTGCTGGCTTGAAGGGCCAAATGGCCTACTCCTGCACCTATTGTCTATGTTTCTATCAAGTGTCTATCCTCGTCTATGTTTCTATCAAGTGTCTGGCCTCGCCCCGCCTTACCTCTCTGAGCTGCTCCACCTATATGCTCCTACCCCGGTGCCTCAGGTCAGCGGATCAGCTGCTCCTTGAGGTACCAAGGTCTAAGCGGAAGCTCAGAGGGGATAGAGCCTTTTCTGTTGCTGCCCCGGCACTCTGGAACACCTTGCCGCTGCAAATCAGACAGGCCCCTTCGCTGTCCATCTTTAAATCCTCCCTAAAAACTCACTTTTATTCACTGGCTTTCGACACTGGCTGAGACATTGTTCCTGTTTTAGTGCTTTTAATGTCTTTTAATCTTTACTGTTTTTATAGTCCTGTCGTCCTAATGGTTTTAGTAGTTTGTAATAACTTTTTGTTGACTTCCCATGTACAGCACTTTGTGGTAACTGATGTTGTCTAAAAGCGCTTTATAAATAAAGTTATTATTATTATTATTATTATTATTATCCATGGCCTGTGTCTCCAAACTGTGGGCAGATCAAGCCAGCGTTCAGGACAGGTGAGCGGGTGGTCATTTACCAGCCGTGGCCATGAGGTGGCGAGACCGCCCCACCGCGCGCGGCCCCAGCCTCTCTGCCGCTGATTCATCTGTGTACGAGACCCGCACGCAGCCTGGCCTTTTTCCGTAAGCTCGGCGTAGAGTCACCGTGCCGGTAAACGGTCCTTCTGCACTGTCACTGGGGGCTCCGTCAACTCTGACGCACAACGCTGTGGTTTTCTTTCCCAGGCGAGAGACATAACAGGAAAGCACACTGCTGTGGGGGGGATGAGGGGGGGGGGAGGGGGGGGAGGGGCGGTGAGGAAGGGAGCGCGCCGTCCACAAAATACACACCACGGTTTCCCGCCGGGGCCAATCCATCCGCACCTTGCTGAGAGAATGGAGCGGCTGTGGGCTTGTACACTCTGTGGAGTTTAGAAGGATGAGAGGGCATCTCATTGAGGGAGTGCAGAGACGGTTCACCAGACTGATTCCTGGGATGTCAGGACTGTCTTATGAAGAAAGACTGGATAGACTTGGTTTATACTCTCTAGAATTTAGGAGATTGAGAGGGGATCTTATAGAAACGTACAAAATTCTTAAGGGGTTGGACAGGCTAGATGCAGGAAGATTGTTCCCGATGTTAGGGAAGTCCAGGACAAGGGGTCACAGCTTAATGATAATGGGGAAATCCTTTAAAACCGAGATGAGAAGAACTTTTTTCACACAGAGAGTGGTGAATCTCTGGAACTCTCTGCCACAGAGGGTAGTTGAGGCCAGTTCATTGGCTATATTTAAGAGGGAGTTAGATGTGGCCCTTGTGGCTAAGGGGATCAGGGGGTATGGAGAGAAGGCAGGTACGGGATACTGAGTTGGATGATCAGCCATGATCATATTGAATGGCGGTGCAGGCTCGAAGGGCCGAATGGCCTACTCCTGCACCTAATTTCTATGTTTCTATGAAACATATAAGATCGTTAAGGGCTTGGACACGCTAGAGGCAGGAAACATGTTCCCGATGTTGGAGGAGTCCAGAACCAGGGGCCACACACACAGTTTAAGAATAAGCTATTTTTAAGAGCCTTATCTAGCTCTCTCTTGAAAGTATCCAGAGAACCATCCTCTGAGGCAGAGGATTCCACAGACTCACAACTCTCTGTGTGAAAAAGTGTTTCCTCGTCTCCGTTCTAAATGGCTTACCGCTTATTCTTACAAGCCCAGCAACTCCATTCTCTCAGCATATGACAGTCCCGCCATCCCAGGAATTAACCTCGTGAACCAACGCTGCACTCCCTCAATAGCAAGAATATCCTTCCTCAAATTAGGGGACTAAAACTGCACACAATACTCCAGGCGTGGTCTCACTAGGGCCCTGTACAGCTGCAGAAGGACCTCCTTGCTCCTATACTCAACTCCTCTTGTTATAAAGGCCAACATGCCATTCGCTTTCTTCACTGCCTGCTTGCTTAAGAATTGTACATGTTTCTGGACTCCCCCAACATGGGGAACATGTTTCCTGCCTCTAGCGTGTCCAATCCCTTAATAATCTTAGTCAAGTCAAGTCAAGAGAGTTTATTGTCATGTGTCCCAGATAGGACAATGAAATTCTTGCTTTGCTTCAGCACAACAGAACATAGCAGGCATGAATACAGAACAGATCAGTGTGTCCATATACCATTGTATAAATATATACACACATGAATAAATAAACAGATAAAGTGCAAATAAACAGATAATGGTCTATTAATGTTCAGAGATTTGTTTCAGTTGAGTTTAATAGTCTGATGGCTGTGGGGAAGTAGCTATTCCTGAACCTGGATGTTGCAGTCTTCAGGCCCCTGTACCTTCTACCTGAAGGCAGCGGAGAGATGAGTGTGTGGCCAGGATGGTGTGGGTCCTTGATGATGCTGCCAGCCTTTTTGAGGCAGCGACTGCGATAGATCCCCTCGATGGTGGGGAGTTCAGAGCCGATGATGGACTGGGCAGTGTTTACAATTTTTTGTAGTCTTTTCCGCTCCTGGGCGCTCAAGTTGCCGAACCAAGCCACGATGCAACCGGTCAGCATGCTCTCTACTGTGCACCTGTAGAAGTTCGAGAGAGTCCTCCTTGACAAGCCGACTCTCCGTAATCTTCTCAGGAAGTAGAGGCGTTGATGTGCTTTCTTTATGATTGCATCAGTGTTCTGGGACCAGGAGAGATCTTCGGAGATGTGCACGCCCAGGGATTTGAAGCTCTTGACCCTTTCCACCATCGACCCGTTGATATAAACGGGGCTGTGGGTCCCCATCCTACCCCTTCCAAAGTCCACAATCAGTTCCATGGTTTTGCTGGTGTTGAGAGCCAGGTTATTGTGCATTTGGTCAATCGGTCGATCTCACTTCTATACTCTGACTCGTCTCCATCAGTGAAACGTCCCACAACAGTTCGTCAGACTGTGGTCGAAGAAATGAGACTCCGACTAATAGATAAATATGACCAATTCTTAAGGAGTTGGTCTCCTTTCATCGACTTTTTGGAATCATGTGATGCAGCGGTACCGTAAAGATTGCTGATTTCAATTCATGACGCGGATAGATCTACATCTCCGAATACAGATTTGAAAAATTCTCTTTTAAGGGGCCTTCTCTTCTATTTCTACTTTCCACTTTCTCTCTTCCTTTTTTATTTTTTATCTACACACTTCACGTTTTTCTACTCTCTACCATCTACTTTTCCACTTTTTCCTCTTTCTATTGTTTTCTTTTTCTTGTCCTGCTTACTTCCTTCTCATAACATAAAACTAGAGGTTGTACACAGAATGGATTACGGTATTACATAGTTGGCACCTAAAATTAGGTTCCACTGTACTGTTTTGTGCTGTATTAACTTCTAATAAAATAAACAAAAAAAAAAAAAAAAAAGACTGTGGTCGACAGCTTTCTTAATAATTGCATCAGGAGACTCCTCCTAGCAGGTAAAGCAGATCACTTCCAAAAGACGTGGTCTGCATTTATGGAACTATTACAAGCTAAGGTGCAATAATAAGTTAAAATATAAAGGCTACCAGGACCTGGTAATGGGGGGTATAAAATACATTTTTAATAAAAATATGGTTGGTATATCCTTTTTTGTGGAGTTTTGTGTTACAATAGAGCGATTGATTTTCCTTTTTTCCTTTTTTTTCTTTTCTTTCTAGGGTCTTAATTATTTTCTTTGCTTCCTTCTCTAATTCCTTCCCTAAGGGGTTCTCTTCTCCCAACACTTTCCTGCACCTTCACGACTCTTGCTTACTTTCCTTACTTCTTTTATTTCTTTCTCTTTTAAAGCTCAAAAAATGAAGTGGTACAACATAATGTAATAAGATATATGCGATGTATTAATGTGATTTACTGTACTGCTAATAAAAATAAAATTAAAAAAAATAAATAAAATAATTGCATCAGTGTTCTCGGACCAGGAGAGATCTTATATCTTTCGTATAATATTTTATTATTTCAAGATTTAAAACTAACTAAAACCTGTTGTTACTTCTATCTCTCTGCGAAACCTCTCCCGGGGGTGGGGGAAAGCAGAAGAAGAGAAGGAAAGAACTGAAGGAGAAGATCGAGAAGGAGTTTGCGAAACTGATCGAGTTTCTGATCGAGCAGCGGGAGATGCTGCTGATGCAGCTGGAGGAGGAGGAGAAGGTGGCGTTGGCCGAGATGGAGGCCGGGGAGATGGACCTGGCGGCCACCATCGTGGAGCTGGAGAAATCCATCGCCTACATCCAGAGCAAGCTGCGCAAGTCCGTCTCCCTGGAGGTAAGGCACGTGCGGAGAAATAGGTGACAAAAATGCTGGAGAAACTCAGCGGGTGGGACAACACAGTGGCGGACTGGCCAGGGTGTCAGCTTGCCCGATGGCAAGTGGGCCCCTGATGAAGTTGTGGTCTCCTAATCTGAGGAAAGACATTCTTGCCATAGAGGGAGTACAGAGAAGGTTCACCAGACTGATTCCTGGGAGGGCAGGACTTTCACATGAGGAAAGACTGGATAGACTCGGCTTGTTCCTTCCTGAACAGTGAAGGTAAAACTACAGGGTCTTGGTGAGACCACACCTGGAGTATTGCGTACAGTTTTGGTCTCCTAATCTGAGGAAAGACATTCTTGCCATAGAGGGAGTACAGAGAAGGTTCGCCAGACTGATTCCTGGGAGGGCAGGACTTTCATATGAAGAAAGACTGGATAGACTCGGCTTGTTCCTTCCTGAACAGTGAAGGTAAAACTACAGGGTCTTGGTGAGACCACACCTGGAGTATTGCGTACAGTTTTGGTCTCCTAATCTGAGGAAAGACATTCTTCATAGCAAAAGGATTTGAGTATAGGAGCAGGGAGGTTCTACTGCAGTTGTACAGGGTCTTGGTGAGACCACACCTGGAGTATTGCGTACAGTTTTGGTCTCCTAATCTGAGGAAAGACATTCTTCATAGCAAAAGGATTTGAGTATAGGAGCAGGGAGGTTCTACTGCAGTTGTACAGGGTCTTGGTGAGACCACACCTGGAGTATTGCGTACAGTTTTGGTCTCCTAATCTGAGGAAAGACATTCTTCATAGCAAAAGGATTTGAGTATAGGAGCAGGGAGGTTCTACTGCAGTTGTACAGGGTCTTGGTGAGACCACACCTGGAGTATTGCGTACAGTCTTGGTCTCCTAATCTGAGGAAAGACATTCTTCATAGCAAAAGGATTTGAGTATAGGAGCAGGGAGGTTCTACTGCAGTTGTACAGGGTCTTGGTGAGACCACACCTGGAGTATTGTGTACAGTTTTGGTCTCCTAATCTGAGGAAAGACATGCTTGCCATAGAGGGAGTACAGAGAAGGTTCACCAGACTGATTCCTGGGAGGGCAGGACTTTCATATGAGGAAAGACTGGATAGACTCGGCTTGTTCCTTCCTGAACAGTGAAGGTAAAACTACAGGGTCTTGGTGAGACCACACCTGGAGTATTGCGTACAGTTTTGGTCTCCTAATCTGAGGAAAGACATTCTTGCCATAGAGGGAGTACAGAGAAGGTTCACCTGACTGATTCCTGGGATGGCAGGACATTTCATATGAAGAAAGACTGGATAGACTCGGCTTGTACTCGCTAGAATTTCGAAGATTGAGGGGGGATCTTACAGAAACTTACAAAATTCTTAAGGGGTTGGACAGGCTAGATGCAGGAAGATTGTTCCCGATGTTGGGGAAGTCCAGAACAAGGGGCCACACACACAGTTTAAGGATAAGGGGGAAATCCTTTAGGACCGAGATGAGAAAAACATTTTTTTACGCAGAGAGTGGTGAATCTGTGGAATTCACTGCCACAGAAGGTAGTTGAGGCCACACAGTTCATTGGCTATATTTAAGAGGGAGTTAGATGTGGCCCTTGTGGCTAAAGGGATCAGGGGGTATGGAGAGAAGGCAGGGATGGGATACTGAGTTGGATGATCAGCCATGATCATATTGAATGGCGGTGCTGGTGCAGGCTCGAAGGGCCGAATGGCCTCTACTCCTGTACCTATTGTCTATGTTTCTATGAAGCGGGTCCCCTATATCAAGTGGGGCCCTGATGAAGTTGGCCCCCTTTGTCTCCTGGTAACCAATATTTTTTGACCCAGTTCGCCACTGAGGCAGCATCTATGGAGCGAAGGAATAGGTAACGTTTCGGGTCGAGACCCTTCTTCAGACCTGTCAAACCAGCATCTACAGCACGGGGAAAGAAGGGGAGGGGGTGGGGGGTGGGGTGTAGTAGACCACACGGGTTAAAGCCTGGGACTTTTCGGGACGAAGTTCTATGTCGGAAGGAACTGCAGACGCTGGTTTCAACCGAAAACAAGACACAAAACGCTGGAGTAACTCAGCGTCTCTGGAGAGAAGGGACCTGCGACGTTTCGGGTCAGGACCCATCTTCAGACCGAGCGCCAGAGGAGAGGGAGAGACGCGGATAAGCAAGGGTAAGGCGTGAAAACAGGGCAGCGGGGATGGTGATCGAGGATAGAGTAGAGTGGACCGTTGTTCGCCGGGGGAAGATGACAACGAGGAGTACAGAGATAAAACGTCGTCAGGGAGGACAGTCGGAGAAGGGGGGAGGGGATGGAGAGAAGGGGGGAGGGGATTAGAGAAGTCAAAGGGCCTGGACCTGAAACGTCAACCATTCCTTCTCTCCAGAGATGCTGCCCGTCCCGCTGAGTTACTCCAGCTTTTTGTGTCTACGATTTAACCCAGTGTCATTCCGACCACTTGCATCTATCTACCCCAGTGAGTGCTACATATACGAAACAAAACCCAAACCAATTTCTCTCTCCCCTTCTTTTGTATTTCAGGAAATGCTGGACACAATTTCTCAGTAAGTTCATCACCCTCTTGATTCTTTCTTTAAACTACGGGTGGTTGGCGCCACTGCCCGCTGACTCACGGCGCTGGAGACCCGGGTTCGCTCCCGACCTGCAGTGACGTCTGTCCGGGTTGCGGGGAGTTTTGCACGTTCTCCCCGCGAGCGCGTGGCTTTTCTCCGGGTGTTTTGGCTTTTTTTTCTCCCTTTCAGCTTCAGAGATACAGGGCGGAAAAACAGGGCCTCTTCGGCCCACCGAGTCCGTGCCGACCAGCGATCCCCGCACTCTTAACACCGTCCCTACACACACACACACTGGGGGACAATTTACACTTATACCAAGCTGATTAACCTGCCACGTCTTTGGAGTGTGGGAGGAAACCGGGAGAAAAGATCTGGGAGAAAATCCACGCAGAGAACGTGCAAACTCCGCGCAGACAGCGCCCGTAGTCGGGGTCGGACCCGAGTCTCCGGCGCTGTGAGGCAGCAACTGCACCGTGCCTCTCCGGTTTCCTCCCACACCCCAAAAGACGTGTGGGTTTGTAGGTTAATTGGCTTCTGTAAATTGTCCCTGGAGCGTAGGATAGAACGAGTTGTAGGGATCAGGGGGTATGGAGAGAAGGCAGGTACAGGATACTGAGTTGGATGGTCAGCCATGATTATATTGAATGGCGAATGGTGCAGGCTCGAAGGGCTCAATGGCCTCGTCTTTGGAGTGTGGGAGGAAACCAAAGATCCAAATCTGAGGAAGGACATTATTGCCATAGAGGGAGTACAGAGACGGTTCACCAGACTGATTCCTGGGATGTCAGGACTGTCTTATGAAGAAAGACTGGATAGACTTGGTCTATACTCTCTAGAATTTAGGATATTGAGAGGGGATCTTCAGATTCAGATTCAGATTCAATTTTAATTGTCATTGTCAGTGTACAGTACAGATACAACGAAATGCATTATCTTATAGAAACTTACAAAATTCTTAAGGGGTTGGACAGGCTAGATGCAGGAAGATTGCTCCCGATGTTGGGGGAGTCCAGGACAAGGGGTCACAGCTTAAGGATAAGGGGGAAATCCTTTAAAACCGAGATGAGAAGAACTTTTTTCACACACAGAGTGGTGAATCTCTGGAACTCTCTGCCACAGAGGGTAGTTGAGGCCAGTTCATTGGCTATATTTAAGAGGGAGTTAGATGTGGCCCTTGTGGCTAAGGGGATCAGGGGGTATGGAGAGAAGGCAGGTACGGGATACTGAGTTGGATGATCAGCCATGATCATATTGAATGGCGGTGCTGGTGCAGGCTCGAAGGGCCGAATGGCCTCTACTCCTGCACCTATCTTCTATGTATCTATGACTTAACCCGATCGTGTGTCCGTGTTACTAGAACACAATTAGGCCATTCGGCCCATCAGGTCTCCTCCACCATTCCATCCCTCTCAAAGGAGGATATGGGGAGAAGACAAGAACAGCCTCACCCCTGACTAGTCCTTGACGATGCTGCTGGACTTGCCGAGGCAGCGCGAGGTGCGCACGGTTTGCGCGACGGTCTGGGCTGCGTCCGCAACTCTCGCGGTTCTGGGCGGAGTTGCCCCCAAACCGTCAAGCCCTTTGCGCGGGGAGAGTAGTTGGGGACATGCCGAACCTCCTCTGAGGGTCTGTCTCACCGAGGTTCTCTCCTAGGCCTATTCCCCGGCTGGGAAAGACCACCCTGATGAAGTTGAACCCACGATGGGAGACATTCACCGGACCCCTGCAACTGATCGTTTGGAAACGGATGCAGGATGTCATAAGCCCAGGTATCGAACGCCCCCCCCCTCCTCCCCTCCCCCCATAGCCCGAGTAACCCAGCGGGACGGGCGGCATCCCCGGTGAGAAGGAACGGGCGACATTCTTGCCATAGAGGGAGTACAGAGAAGGTTCACCAGACTGTTTCCTGGGATGGCAGGACTGTCTTATGAAGAAAGACTGGATAGACTCGGCTTGTACTCGCTAGAATTCAGAAGATTGAGGGGGGGATCTTACAGAAACTTACAACATTCTTAAGGGGTTGGACAGGCTAGATGCAGGAAGATTGTTCCCGATGTTGGGGAAGTCCAGAACAAGGGGCCACACACACACAGTTTAAGGATAAGGGGGAAATCTTTTAGGACCGAGATTTGAGGAAAACATTTTTTTTCCCCACACAGAGAGTGGTGAATCTGTGGAATTCTCTGCCACAGAGGGTAGTTGAGGCCAGTTCATTGGCTATATTTAAGAGGGAGTTAGATGTGGCTAAGGGGATCGGGGTATGGAGAGAAGGCAGGTACGGGATACTGAGTTGGATGATCAGCCATGATCATATTGAATGGCGGTGCAGGCTCGAAGGGCCGAATGGCCTACTCCTGCACCTAATTTCTATGTTTCTATGTTGGGGAAGTCCAGAACAAGGGGCCACACACAGTTTAAGGATAAGGGGGAAGTCTTTTAGGACCGAGATGAGGAAAACATTTTTTTCCCCCACACAGAGAGTGGTGAATCTGTGGAATTCTCTGCCACAGAGGGTAGTTGAGGCCACACAGTTCATTGGCTATATTTAAGAGGGAGTTAGATGTGGCCCTTGTGGCTAAAGGGATCAGGGGGTATGGAGAGAAGGCAGGTACGGGATACTGAGTTGGATGATCAGCCATGATCATATTGAATGGCGGTGCAGGCTCGAAGGGCCGAATGGCCTCTACTCCTGCACCTAATTTCTATGTTTCTATGTTGGGGAAGTCCAGAACAAGGGGCCACACACACAGTTTAAGGATAAGGGGGAAATCTTTTAGGACCGAGATGAGGAAAACATTTTTTTCCCCCACACAGAGAGTGGTGAATCTGTGGAATTCTCTGCCACACAAGGTAGTTGAGGCCACACAGTTCATTGGCTATATTTAAGAGGGAGTTAGATGTGGCCCCTGTGGCTAAAGGGATCAGGGGGTATGGAGAGAAGGCAGGTACGGGATACTGAGTTGGATGAACAGCCATGATCATATCGAATGGCGGTGCAGGCTCGAAGGGCCGAATGGCTACTCCGGAACCTATTTTCTATGTTTCGGGACTGAGAGTCGGGGGAGGGGGGGGGGGGGGGAGGGAAAGGAGATACCTAGATGGAAAGAAAGGGCGGAGGGAGACAGGGAGATATGGAACGGGTAAGGTGCCAAAACGAGGGATCAAACGTAGGCTGGGCCAGCATTTCGTTGAAGGCCTCCACCTGAACCGACCTGATTTGAGGAAGGACATTCTTGCTATTGAGTGAGTGCAGCGTAGGTTCACCAGGTTAATTCCCGGGATGGCGGGACTGTCATATCCTAAGGGAATGGAGCGGCTGGGCTTGTACACTCTGGAGCTTAGAAGGATGAGAGGATATCTCATTGAAACATATAAGATTGTTAAGGTGTTTAAGAAGGAACTGCAGATGCTGGAAAATCGAAGGTAGACAAAAATGCTGGAGAAACTCAGCGGGTGCAGCAGCATCTATGGAGCGAAGGAAATAGGCAACGTTTCGGGACGAAACGTTGCCTATTTCCTTCGCTCCATAGATGCTGCTGCACCCGCTGAGTTTCTCCAGCATTTTTGTGTGCCTAAGATTGTTAAGGGCTTGGACACACTAGAGGCAGGAAACATGTTCCCGATGTTGGGGGAAGTCCAGAACCAGGGGCCACACACACACACAGTTTAAGAATAAGGGGCCAGCCATTTAGAACGGAGACGAGGAAAAACTTTTCCACCCAGAGAGTTGTGAATCTGTGGAATTCTCTGCCTCAGATGGCAGTGGAGGCCGATTCACTGGATGTTTTCAGGAGAGAGTTAGATGTAGCTCTTGGGGCTAACGGAATCAAGGGATATGGGGAGAAGGCAGGAACGGGGTACTGATTGTGGATGATCAGCCATGATCACATTGAATGGTGGGTGCTGGCTCGAAGGGCCGAATGGCCTACTCCTGAACCTATTGTCTATTGAATAGAAACATAGACAATAGGTGCAGGAGTAGAGGCCATTCGGCCCTTCGAGCCAGCACCCACCATTCAATATGATCATGGCTGATCATCCAACTCAGTATCCTGTACCTGCCTTCTCTCCATACCCCCTGATCCCTTTAGCCACAAGGGCCACATCTAACTCCCTCTTAAATATAGCCAACGAACTGGCCTCAACTACCTTCTGTGGCAGAGAATTCCACAGATTCACCACTCTCTGTGGGTGGAAAATATGGGTGCTGGCTGGATAGGGCCGAATGGCCTACTCCCGCACCTATCTTTACTCAGAGAGTGGTATTCTTTACTCAGAGAGTGGTGGCTGTGTGGAATGAGCTTCCAGTGAAGGTGGTGGAGGCAGGTTCGTTTTTATCATTTAAAAATAAATTGGATAGTTATATGGATGGGAAGGGAATGGAGGGTTATGGTCTGAGCGCAGGTATATGGGACTAGGGGAGATTATGTGTTCGGCACGGACTAGAATTGTCGAGATGGCCTGTTTCCGTGCTGTAATTGTTATATGGTTATATGGTTATATTGTCTATTGTCTATTGAATGGTGGGTGGGAATCTCATTGAGGATGAGAGGGGATCTCATTGAAACATATAAGATTATTAAGGGTTTGGACACGCTAGAGGCAGGGGATATGGGGAGAAGGCAGGAACGGGGTACTGATTGGGGATGATCAGCCATGATCACATTGAATGGCGGTGCTGGCTCGAAGGGCCAAATGGCCTACTCCTGCACCTATTGTCTATTGTCTATTGAATGGCGGTGCTGGCTCGAAGGGCCGAATGGCCTACTTCTGCACCTATTGTCTATTGCCTATTGAATGGTGGGTGGGAATCTCATTGAGGATGAGAGGGAATCTCATTGAAACAAGATTATTAAGGGTTTGGACATGCTAGAGGCAGGGGATATGGGGAGAAGGCAGGAACGGGGTACTGATTGGGGATCATCAGCCATGATCACATTGAATGGCGGTGCTGGCTCGAAGGGCCGAATGGCCTACTCCTGCACCTATTGTGAATCTCTGGAACTCTCTGCCACAGAGGGTAGTTGAGCCCAGTTCATTGGCTATATTTAAGAGGGAGTTAGATATGGCCCTTGTGGCTAAGGGGATCAGGGGGTATGGAGAGAAGGCAGGGATGGGATACTGAGTTTGGATGATCAGCCATGATCATATTGAATGGCGGTGCAGGCTCGAAGGGCCGAATGGCCTACTCCTGCACCTAATTTCTATGTTTCTATTGTCTATTGCCTATAGAAGCACGGTGCTGGCTCGAAGGGCCGAATGGCCTACTCCTGCACCTATTGTCTATTGTCTATTGAATGCTGGGTGCTGGCTCGAAGGGCCGAATGGCCTACTCCTGCACCTATTGTCTATTGTCTATTGAATGGCGGTGCTGGCTCGTAGGGCCGAATGGCCTACTCCTGCACCTATTGTCTATTGTCTATTAAATGGTGGGTGCTGGCTCGAAGGGCCAAATGGCCTACTCCTGCACCTATTGTCTATTGTCTATTAAATGGTGGGTGCTGGCTCGAAGGGCCGAATGGCCTCTACTCCTGCACCTATTTAAAAAAAATGTTTTTTCGAACTGATGAACGAGAGGCCATTGCCATCCTTTGCTGCCAATGTGCTTTTGCCGTCCCTCTCTCTCACACACACACACACACACGCCCACAGTGCCGGAGAACCTGCGCTTCAACACGGCCAGCGCCCACCCCAACCTGCGCTTCAACGGCGACTGCACGTCGGTGGAGTCCTCGTCGTCCCGGGGCCCCGCGGCCGACAACCCCAAGCGTTTCGGCTCCTTCCACGCCGTGCTGGCCACCGCCCGCTTCTCCTCGGGCCGCCACTACTGGGAGGTGGAGGTGGGCTCGTCGCCGGCCTGGTACCTGGGCCTGACCTGCGTGCACTCCGCCCGCAAGGGCTACGTCAAACTGCGGCCCTCCAAGGGCTACTGGAGCATCTGCAAGCTGCTGCTCTACCTGATGAACAACGAGCGCCAGAGACCCCTGCACGTCGCCTCCGCCCTCTCCCGGGTGGGGGTCTACCTCGACTTCGAGGCCGGCCTGGTCTCCTTCTACGATGCCTGCGGCATGGCCCTCCTCTGTACCTTCAGCACCGCCTTCCGCTGTCCCGTGGTGCCATTCTTCAGCCCCAGCCGTGGGGTGGACAGCATTCTGAAGCTGCGACACTTCTGAAACCCATTCAACCTCTCCCCCCTCCTCCCTCTCCTACCTCCCTCCAAAACCTCTCTATCCCCTCACCCCCCTCCTCCACCCACCTCCCTCCAAAACCTCTCTATCCACTCACCCCCACCTCTCTATCCCCCCACCTCCCTCTCCTACCTCCCTCCAAAACCTCTCTATCCCCTCTCCCCCCACCCCACCTCTCTATTCCCCCCACCTCCCTCAACCTCCCCCCAAAACCCCTCTATCCCCTCCCCCACTCACCTCTCTATCCCCCCCACCTACCTCAACCTCCCTCCAAAACCTCTCTATCCCCCCCACCTACCTCAACCTCCCCCCCACATCCCTCCAAAACCTCTCTATCCCCCCACCCACCCCCCCACCTCATCTTCCCACCCACACAGAATTATGTTAAGTAAAATCAAAATGATTACTCTGTTCAGCCCTGGTTGCGTGGGAGCAAGGCCCTCACATTAGTTTCATTTGATTTTCGGGATGCAGTCTGGCGAAAGGCCCTTCGGCCCGACCGAGTCCGTGCTGACCAGCGGTCACCCGTTCATGCACTCACTTAGATGTACAGCACGGAAACTGGCCCTTCGGCCCACCAAGTCCGTGCTGATTCACTAATTCTATCCTACACACACCAGGGACAATTTGCAGAAGCCAGGTCTTTGGGATTGTGGGAGGAAACCGGAGCGCCCGGAGGAAAACCCGCGAGGGAGGAGACGTGCAAACTCCTCACAGACAGCGGCCGAGGTCAGGATCGGACCGCCGGGCCTCTGGCGCGGTGAGGCAGCAGCTCTACCCGCTGCGCCACAGTGCCTGGGCTCGTTAATGTCACCCCCTGGTCAAACCGAACCCTCCCCAAAAACCTTGCTTGAAGGGAACAGCCCACCAGGCGAGAGTCTAGTCCGGTCTCATGAGCTGCTGCCTCATTTGGTTTATACTCTCTAGAATTTAGGAGATTGAGAGGGGATCTTATAGAAACTTACAAAATTCTTAAGGGGTTGGACAGGCTAGATGCAGGAAGATTGTTCCCGATGTTGGGGAAGTCCAGGACAAGGGGTCACAGTTTAAGAATAAGGGGGAAATCTTTTAGGACCGAGATGAGAAAAACATTTTTTACACACACAGAGAGTGGTGAATCTGTGGAACTCTCTGCCACAGAAGGTAGTTGAGGCCTCAGTTCATTGGCTATATTTAAGAGGGAGTTAGATGTGGCTAAAGGGATCAGGGGGTATGGAGAGAAGGCAGGTACAGGATACTGAGTTGGATGATCATATTGAATGGCGGTGCAGGCTCGAAGGGCCGAATGGCCTCTACTCCTGCACCTGATTTCTATGTTTCTATCCCACACACACACACACTCGGGACAATTTTACATTTACACCAAGCCAGTTAACCTACAAACCCCCCCGCACATCTACGGAGTGCGGTAGGAACCATTTTTGGATGGCGCCTGGGTTCGAGCACGCTCTCCCCGTGACACGCGCGGGTTTTCTCCGAGATCTACGGGTTTCCTCCCACGCTCCAAAGACAGGTTTAACCGGTGCGTTGTAAATGTAAATTGTCCCCCAAGTGTCTGTCGCAACGTGTGGGTGAGCGGGGATCGCTGGCCAGCACGGACCCGGTGGGCCGAAGGGCCTGTTTCTCCGCTGTATCTCAAAACGGAACTCAGTCAGAGCCAGCACAGAAACTGGCAGCGCTGAGCACTAAAGTAATTAATTTATATTCCCTAGGCTTGAAGCATGTCATCAATGGAAATTGATTCACAAGCGAGGGGGATTAAAATCCAGACTTAACATTTGCACAGGGATTACCTTCTCCTGTTTGAAGCAAGGAAGGATTCACATAGATGTACTGGCTTCCGTACATTAACAAATCAGTCCCACACCGTCCATGTCTAACTTAGTTTCACTCAGCGGGTCAGGCAGCATCTCTGGAGAGAAGGAACGGGTGACATTTCGAGTTGAGACCCTTCTTCAGACATAGACACATAGAAAAAAGGTGCAGGAGAAGGCCATTCGGCCCTTCGAGCCTGCACCTGCACCGCCATTCAATATGATTATGGCTGATCATCCAACTCATTATCCTGTACCTGCCTTCTCTCCATACCCCCTGATCCCTTTAGCCACAAGGGCCACATCTAACTCCCTCTTAAATATAGCCAATGAACTGTGGCCTCAACTACCTTCTGTACATTTAAGAAAGAACTGCAGATGCTGGAAAAATCGAAGGTCGACAAAAATGCTGGAGAAACTCAGCGGGTGAGGCAGCATCTACGGAGCGAAGGAAATAGGTGACGTTTCGGGTCGAGACCCTTCTTCAGACTGATGTGGGGGCGGGAAGAAGAAAGGAAGAGGCGGAGGCAGTGGGAGAGCTGGGAAGGGGAGGGGAAGGAGGGAGAAAGCAAGGACTACCTGAAATTGGAGAAGTCAATGTTCATACCGCTGGGGTGTAAACTGCCCAAGCTGTTTGTCGTGGGGTACAAAGTCTTACAGACAGCACCCGTAGTCGGGATCGAACCTGGCACTGTGAGGCAGCAACTCCACACCAAACTTTCATGTTGACACTAAAGATGGACACAAAATAACACAACGGGGCAGGCAGCATCTCCGGAGAGAAGGCACAGGTGACCTTTGGAGTCTGAAGAAGGGTCTCAACCCGAAATGTCACCCGTTCCTTCTCTCCAGAGATGCTGCCTGACCCGCTGAGTGACTCCAGCATTTTTTCTATGTACGAACTACATGTACATGTACACTTTGTAATAGAAAAAAATCACACGTGGTTAAAGTGCACATTGTCAGATTTTATTAAAGGGCATTTTTATACATTTTGGTTTCACCATGTAGAAATAACAGCTAAAGATCCTATAGCGGAGCAAGATAGCCCGCTGCTGCTAAATGCAATGGGCTGACGTGTAGTACGCAACAGAGTGGAACGTGCTTTTTAAAATTTGTATGACTGTAAGGAAAATAGCATTTTGTTGTCTGTTAATTGAGACAATGAGAATAAATGGAATGCAATCCAATTAATAATAATAATACTTTTATTTATAGAGCACTTTAAAAACAAACATAGCTGCAACAAAGTGCTGTACATCACTAATCATTGACAAAAAAGTTAATACACACCAAAAATAACAATCAAAAGAAATAGGAAAAGACATGCAAAATAAAGAAACATCAAAAACACCACAAACAGAAGCAAAGCCTCAGGCATGGTCAAAAGCCAGGGAGTACAAATGTGTTTTAACACTGGATTTGAAGATGGACAGTGAGGGGGCCTGTCTGATGTGCAACGGCAGGGTGTTCCAGAGTGCCGGAGCAGCAACAGAGAAGGCTCTATCCCCTCTGAGCCTCCGACTAGACCTCGCTACCTCCAGGAGCAGCTGACCTGAGGGACCGGGCAGGAGCGTATGGGTGGAGCAGCTCAGAGAGGTAAGGCAGGGCGAGCCCATTCAGAGATTTAAAAACAAATAACAGTATCTTAAAATGAACTCAAAAGTGCACTGGGGGCCAGTGTAGGGAGGCCAGAATTGGCGATATGTGCTCCCTCTTTCGAGTCCCTGTTAAAAGGCGAGCAGCAGCGTTCTGAACCAACTGGAGACGAGCCAGTGAAGAACGAGCAACTCCAAAATAGAGCGCGTTACAGTAATCCAGCCTAGATGTAATAAAGGCATGGATTACTGTCTCAAAATGCTGCCGCTCGAGAATGGGCTTCACCTTCGCCAGCTTCCTTAGGTGAAAGAAGCTGGACTTAACCACCGCGCATATTTGGCGATCTAAGAAGAAAGCAAGCACTGGTGAGCTTACTAATCGCAAAGGGGACTGGCAGGCCAAGGAAGACCTCCACAGCTGATGACAGAAGAACTCTTATCATAAAGAAAAACCCCCAAGCAGCTGTCTTGACGGATCAGAAACACTCGTCAGGAATCAGGCGTGGATCTGTCAACGACCACTGTCCACAGAAGACTTGGAACAGAAATACAGAGGCTACACTGCAAGATGCAAACTTAAAGCAGACTATTATCTAAATGGTGGCCGATTGGGAAAGGGGGAGATGCAGCGAGACCTGGGTGTCATGGTACACCAGTCATTGAAGGTAGGCATGCAGGTGCAGCAGGCAGTAAAGAAAGCGAATGGTATGTTAGCTTTCATTGCAAAAGGATTTGAGTATAGGAGCAGGGAGGTTCTACTGCAGTTGTACAGGGTCTTGGTGAGACCACACCTGGAGTATTGCGTACAGTTTTGGTCTCCAAATCTGAGGAAGGACATTATTGCCATAGAGGGAGTGCAGAGACGGTTCACCAGACTGATTCCTGGGATGTCAGGATGTCTTATGAAGAAAGACTGGATAGACTTGGTTTATACTCTCTAGAATTTAGGAGATTGAGAGGGGATCTTATAGAAACCAGTTCATTGGCTTTTAAGAGGGAGTTAGATGTGGCTAAGGGGATCAGGGGGTATGGAGAGAAGGCAGGTACGGGATACTGAGTTGGATGATCAGCCATGATCATATTAAATGGCGGTGCAGGCTCGAAGGGCCGAATGGCCTACTCCTGCACCTAATTTCTATGTTTCTAAACCACTGGTTAGCCGCAAAAATAGGATGACCAGGTTACAGTTTGTCAAATGAGCAACCACAGTTCTGGAAAAAGGTCTTGTGGACAGATGAGACGAAGATGAACTAATATCAGAGTGATGGCAAGAGCAAAGCATGGAGGGGAGAAGAAACTGCCCAAGATCCAAAGCATCATATCATAATCATATTTTATTAGCCAAGTATGTTTTGCAACATTTCATTTGCCATTCATTCATACCAATCATAGAACATAGAAATTAGGTGCAGGAGTAGGCCATTCGGCCCTTCGAGCCTGCACCGCCATTCAATATGATCATGGCTGATCATCCAACTCAGTATCCCGTACCTGCCTTCTCTCCATACCCCCTGATCCCCTTAGCCACAAGGGCCACATCTAACTCCCTCTTAAATATAGCCAATGAACTGGCCTCAACTACCCTGTGTGGCAGAGAGTTCCAGAGATCCACCACTCTCTGTGTGAAAAAAGTTCTTCTCATCTCGGTTTTAAAGGATTTCCCCCTTATCCTTAAGCTGTGACCCCTTGTCCTGGACTTCCCTAACATCGGGAACAATCTTCCTGCATCTAGCCTGTCCAACCCCTTAAGAATTTTGTAAGTTTCTATAAGATCCCCTCTCAATCTTCTAAATTCTAGAGAGTATAAACCAAGTCTATCCAGTCTTTCTTCATAAGACAGTCCTGACATCCCAGGAATCAGTCTGGTGAACCGTCTCTGCACTCCCTCTATGGCAATAATGTCCTTCCTCAGATTTGGAGACCAAAACTGTACGCAATACTCCAGGTGTGGTCTCACCAAGACCCTGTACAACTGCAGTAGAACCTCCCTGCTCCTATACTCAAATCCTTTTGCAATGAAAGCTAACATACCATTCGCTTTCTTTACTGCCTGCTGCACCTGCATGCCTACCTTCAATGACTGGTGTACCATGACACCCAGGTCTCGCTGCATCTCCCTCTTTCCCAATCGGCCACCATTTAGATAATATTAGATCAAAAGCAACATGACACACAAAATACATTTTAACATCAACATCCACCACAGTGACTCCGCTACATTCCCCACTGTGATGGAAGGCGAAAATAAGTTCGATCTCTTCCCTTCGTTGTCCTCCAGCGGTCGGGGGCCTCGAACCTTCCGTTGACGGGACGATCTCACGCCCGTACGGGGCGATCAAGCTCCTGCATCGGAGGGGGAGGGAATCTCAGCTCCCCCACGCCGGGCGATCTGGGTCGGGGCTGGTCGAATAGTCGCCCGGCTTTCGCCACTTCCCGACATCGGTCTCAACCCGAGACTGCGAGCCCCTCGATGTAAAAGTCCACAGGCCGCGGTTTGGAGCGTCTATCCCAGGCAAGGGATCGCAGGCTCCGATGGTAAGTCTATGGCCCCGCGGTGGGGCTCAAAGTCAGTCCCGAACAAGGCCTCCAGCTCTGCGATGTTACGCCGCAGAGCAACCCGGATAACAATCGCATCGTCTAGCAAGGTAAGGGATTGAGAGAAAGTTTCAGCTGACCTCCCTCCCTCCCTCCCTCCCCACACATAAAACAAACCAGAGAACATTAACACATACTTTTAAAACACTAAAAATAACACACAAGGACGGACAGACTGTAGACGATGCTGCCATCGAGGCACACCACCTCATCTGTGAAACACTGTGTTGGGGGTGTTATGGCCTGGGCATCATACACTGCTGAAGGCACTGGCTCACTTGTCTTCATTGATGGTACAACTGCTGATGGTAGTAGCATAAAGTGTATAGACACATCCTATCTGCTCAGGTTGAAACAAATGCCTCAAAACTCATTGGCCGGCGGTTCATTCTACAGCAATGCAATGATCCCAAACATATTTCTATTCCACATTCTCCTTGATCTCTGTCTCCCTTTGATCTCTTTTCACACCTTACCCTTCCCTATCTCCCTCTTCCCCAGACTCGTTGACCCGAAACGTCACCCGTTTCCTCTCCAGATATGCTGCCTGTCCCACCGAGTTACTCCAGCCTTTTCTGTCTTATTTTAGAAAGATAGACAATAGGTGCAGGAGTAGGCCATTCGGCCCTTCGAGCCAGCACCCACCATTCAATAGACAAAAGGTGCAGGAGTAGGCCATTCGGCCCTTCGAGCCAGCACCGCCATTCAATATGATCATGGCTCATCATCCCCAATCAGTACCCCGTTCCTGCTTTCTCTCCATATCCCTTGATTTAAAACCAAGATGAGAAGAACTTTTTTCACACAGAGAGTGGTGAATCTGTGGAATTCTCTGCCACAGAGGGTAGTTGAGGCCACACAGTTCATTGGCTATATTTAAGAGGGAGTTAGATGTGGCCCTTGTGGCTAAGGGGATCAGGGGGTATGGAGAGAAGGCAGGTACGGGATACTGAGTTGGATGATCAGCCATGATCATATTGAATGGCGGTGCAGGCTCGAAGGGCCAAATGGCCTACTCCTGCACCTAATTTCTATGTTTCTATGATTGCACTAGCCCCAAGAGCCAAATCTAACTCTCTCTTGAATACGTCCAGTGAATTGGCCTCCACTACCTTCTGTGGCAGAGAATTGTTGAAAGGAACTGCAGGAAAAATGTTCTCCCCATATCCCTTGACTCCATTAGCCCTAAGAGCTACACTTGTATCTAACTCTTGAAAACATCCAGTGAATTGGCCTCCACTGCCTTCTGCGGCAGAGAATCCCACAGATGCACAACTCTCTGGGTGAAAAGGTTTTTCGTCATCTCAGTCCTAAACAACCGACCCCTTATTCTTAAACTGTGTGTGTGTGGCCCCTGGTTCTGGACTCCCCCAACACCGGGAACATGTTTCCTGCATCGAGCCTGTCCAATCACTTTTTTATACGTTTCTGTAAGATCCCCTCTGGGGTGGAAGCTTTCATAGCAAAAGGATTTGAGTATAGGAGCAGGGAGGTTCTACTGCAGTTGTACAGGGTCTTGGTGAGACCACACCTGGAGTATTGCGTACAGTTTTGGTCTCCAAATCTGACGAAAGACATTATTGCCATAGAGGGAGTGCAGAGAAGGTTCACCAGACTGATTCCTGGGATGTCAGGACTGTCTAGTGAAGAAAGACTGGATAGACTTGGTTTATACTCTCTAGAATTTAGGAGATTGAGAGGGGATCTTATAGAAACTTACAAAATTCTTAAGGGGTTGGACAGGCTAGATGCAGGAAGATTGCTCCCGATGTTGGGGAAGTCCAGGACAAGGGGTCACAGCTTAAGGATAAGGGGGAAATCCTTTAAAACCGAGATGAGAAGAACTTTTTTCACACAGAGAGTGGTGAATCTCTGGAACTCTCTGCCGCAGAGGGTAGCCGAGGCCACAGTTCATTGGCTATATTTAAGAGGGAGTTAGATGTGGCCCTTGTGGCTAAGGGGATCAGAGGGTATGGAGAGAAGGCAGGTACGGGATACTGAGTTGGATGATCAGCCATGATCATATTGAATGGCGATGCAGGCTCGAAGGGCCGAATGGCCTCTACTCCTGCACCTAATTTCTATGTTTCTATCATATGCCATCCCGGGAATTAACCTGGTGAACCACCTCAATAGCAGGAATGTTTGGGGCCTGTTTCCACGCTGTATCTCGAAAAACAGTGGCCCCGATTGAAGCCAGCAAGCATCACCAGACACCAGTACAGTGGCTCATCACAGACTGGAGGGCGAGACTCTTTTTAGCTTAGAAATGTGTGAAAGATTGTGGTTTGGCGGTGTGTGTGAAGCAACTTAAATTTGAAAAAAAAATCTCCATTGGAGCAAGCAGATTGCTATCGCAAGCTCAGCAAGGACGTGTCAGTCGAAGAGATCACAATCTCAGATCGAAGCACTATTCAAAGCCAGGCACTTTGTTCCAGTAATATCAATTGCATCTGTATTCAAATTGTCAACCAGAGACCAAAGAGGCATCAGCTATTACAGTAAGAGGCAGCAAAGGTGGGTGTGAGTGTTGGTAAATTTCAGCAACCCTTAACCATACGTCAAGGAAATAGCGGGCAGTTTTACTCTCGGTAAGAATCTAGGCAAAAGGGGGGAGTGGGGGAGATTTGAAACCTTTTCGTCATTCATAATAGGAGTTGAATTATGCCACTCGGACCATCAAGAGAGTTGTGAGTGTGGAATTCTCTCCTCCTCCTAATCCCATGTTCCTGCCTTCTCCCCATCCCCTTGACACCCGCTCTAATCAACAATTTGTCTTATCTCTGCCTTAAAAATATCCACTGACTTGTGGCCTCCGTAGCTTTCAGTGGCAAAGAATCCCACAGATTCACCACCCTCTGACTAATTGAAACGCACAAGATTATTAAGGGTTAGAAACATAGAAATTAGGTGCAGGAGTAGAGGCCATTCGGCCCTTCGAGCCAGCACCAGCACCGCCATTCAATATGATCATGGCTGATCATCCAACTCAGTATCCCGTACCTGCCTTCTCTCCATACCCTCTGATCCCCTTGGCCACAAGGGCCACATCTAACTCCCTCTTAAATATAGCCAATGAACTGTGGCCTCAACTACCGTCTGTGGCAGAGAGTTCCAGAGATTCACCACTCTGTGTGAAAAAAGTTCTTCTCATCTCGGTTTTAAAGGATTTCCCCCTTATCCTTAAGCTGTGACCCCTTGTCCTGGACTTACCCTAACATCGGGAGCAATCTTCCTGCATCTAGCCTGTCCAACCCCTTAAGAATTTTGTAAGTTTCTATAAGATCCCCTCTCAATCTCCTAAATTCTGGAGAGTATAAACCAAGTCTATCCAGTCTTTCTTCATAAGACAGTCCTGACATCCCAGGAATCAGTCTGGTGAACCGTCTCTGCACTCCCTCTATGGCAATAATGTTCTTCCTCAGATTTGGAGACCAAAACTGTACGCAATACTCCAGGTGTGGTCTCACCAAGACCCTGTACAACTGCAGTAGAACCTCCCTGCTCCTATACTCAAATCCTTTTGCAATGAAAGCTAACATACCATTCGCTTTCTTTACTGCCTGCTGCACCTGCATGCCTACCTTCAATGACTGGTGTACCATGACACCCAGGTCTCGCTGCGTCTCCCCCTTTCCCAATCGGCCACCATTTAGATAATAGTCTGCTTTCCCGTTTTTGCCACCAAAATGGATAACCTCACATTTATCCACATTATACTGCATCTGCCAAACATTTGCCCACTCACCCAGCCTATCCAAGTCACCTTGCAGTCTCCTAGCATCCTCCTCACAGCTAACACTGCCCCCCAGAGAAAGTGAGTCCGAAGTTCTCCAGTGAGGTAGTTGGTAGGTCGGGTCTGCTCTGTAGCTGATCAGCGGACGGTTTGGTTGCCTGATAACAATAGGGAAGAAGCAGTCCCTGAGGGAAACACGTTCCCGATGTTGGGGGAGTCCAGAACCAGCATAGGTTCACCAGGTTAATTCCCGGGATGGCGGGACTGTCATATGCTGAGAGAATGGAGCGGCTGTGGGCTTGTACACTCTGTGGAGTTTAGAAGGATGAGAGGTGATCCCATCACCGTCATCCCAGCCAGCTTGATCACCAAACTCAGTGGACTTGGCATCCCCACCTCCCTCTGCAACTGGACATTGGACTTCCTCACTAACAGACCACAGTCTGTTAGGGTCAATAACCTCACCTCCTCCACTATAACTGAACACCGGAGTGCCACAGGGCTGTGTGCTCAGCCCTCTCCTCTACTCCCTCTTCACCCACGACTGCATCCCAAAGTACGGATCCAACGCCATTATTAAGTTTGCTGATGATACCACGGTAGTAGGACTGATCAGCGACAACGATGAGTCAGCCTACAGGGATGAGATCCAGCACCTGACCACCTGGTGTGCCGACAATAACCTCATCCTCAACTCCAAAAAGACGAAGGAGATTATTGTCGACTTCAGGCAGACCAGAGGAGGCAGTCATACCGCCATCCATATCAACGGGACTGAGGTGGAGCGCGTCTCCAGCTATAAATTCCTCGGAGTGCATATCTCGGAGGACTTGTCCTGGTCCCTCAACACCTCCAAGCTGATCAAAAAGGCACAGCAGCTCCTTTACTTCCTTAGGAGGCTCAAGAAAGCCCACCTGTCCCCCCCGGATCCTGACCAACTTTTACCGCTGTACCATAGAGAGTATCCTGACCACCTGCTTCACGGTATGGTACAGCAGCTGCACTGCTGCGGACAGGAAGGCACTACAACGGGTGGTGAAAACCGCGCAGCACATCATCGGTGCCCTGCTCCCTGCCATGGATGCCCTCCACCGAAAACGGTGTCTGAGACGGGCCGGGAAGATCATCAAAGACCCCTCACACCCCAACCATGGACTGTTTGCCCTCCTCCCATCAGGGAGGCGATACAGGAGCCTCAGGTCACGTACCAGCAGGATGAGGAAAAGCTTCTATAACAACACAATCACATTGCTGAACTCGGAGTCCCGCCGATAGATTTCTCCCGTCCCTCCGTCCATTGTTTAATTATTCTGTATTTCCTGATTATTCTGTATCTTCTCTCTTTCTATTTTTTTCTTGTTTTTTTTTTTTTTTTTTTTGTTTTTCTTTATGTACAACTACTACGGACTGACGCAAAACTGCATTTCGTTGTACTGATACTTGTATTTGTGCGATGACATTAAAGTTGAATTGAATTGAATTGAATCTCATTGAAACATATAAGATTGTTACAGGTTGGGACACGCTAGAGGCAGGAAACATGTTCCCCGATGTTGGGGGAGTCCAGAACCAGGGGCCACACACACAGTTTAAGAATAAGGCGTAAGCCATTTAGAACGGAGACGAGGAAACACTTTTTCACCCAGAGAGTTGCGAGTCTGTGGAATTCTCTGCCTCAGAGAATTCCACAGACTCGCAACTCTCTGGGTGAAAAAGTGTTTCCGTAACTCCGTTCTAAATGGCTTACGCCTTATTCTGAACCACAGCCAGGGGATATGGGGAGAAGGCAGGAACGGGGTACTGATTGGGGATGATCAGCCATGATCACATTGAATGGCCGTGCTGGCTATCTAAAGCTGCTACCCAGCGCTATGAACATTGAAGGTACACAAAAAAGCTGGAGAAACTCAGCGGGTGCAGCAGCATCTATGGAGCGAAGGAAATAGGCAACGTTTCGGGCCGAAACCCTTCTTCAGACTGGTATGAACATTGACTTCTCCACCTTCAGATTGCCCTTGCTTTCCCTCTCTCTCCATCCCCTCCCACCAGTCTGACTGTCCCCGACTACACTCCATCTCGACCGCCCACTCGGTCTGAGGAAGGGTCTCGACTGGTGGAAAGCATCTTGTCCGGGAACATTACCATCTGGTTTGGGAATTGCTCTGCTAAGGACAAGAAGTCTCTGCAGAGAGTAGTGTGCGTTCGGCCGAACAAACGCACTATGGGAACTTCACTCGCCCCCCCTGCAGGAACTATACAACAGGAGGTGCAACTCCAGAGCAAATAAAATCATGGGAGACCCCTTCCACCCCTGCAACGGACTGTTCCAGCCGCTATGGTCAGGCAAACGCCTCCGTTGCCATGCGTTGAAGGCGGAGAGGTTGAGAAGGAGTTTCTTCCCAGAGGCAATTCGGACTGTAAACGCCTTTCTCACCAGGGACTAACTCTACTGAACGTTTTTTCCTTCCATTATTTATTATGTAAAAGAATATGTGTGTTACGATTGTGTTTGTAATTTGTTTTGTTGTTTGTCTTTTGCACAAAAGTCCGTGAGCATTGCCACTTTCATTTCACCGCACATCTCGTATGTGTAGGTGACAAATAAACTTGGCTTGACTTGACTTGACCCGGCAAGGTCACCCCCGGTTCCTTCTCTCCAGAGATGCTGCCCGTCTGAAGAAGGGTTTCGGCCCGAAACGTTGCCTATTTCCTTCGCTCCATAGATGCTGCTGCACCCGCTGAGTTTCTCCAGCTTTTTTGTGTAACCTTAAATGCTGCCCGTCCCGCTGAGTTACTCCTGCATTCTGTGTCTACCTTCGATGTCAACCAGTCCTACACACTCTGTCGGGCGAACGACACAATCTAAAGGTCAGCGACTCTGCGATTAGCAAATGGAAAAACTGGCTTCCTCTCTGTGTGTGTGTGTGTGTGTGTGTGTGTGTGTGTGTGTGTGTGTGCGTGCGTGCGTGCGTGCGTGCGTGCGTGTGTGTGTGTGTGTGTGTGTGTGTGTGCAAATCTCTGATGTCAACACCTTATTGCTGACCTTTCTGGTAAATCTCTTGTCTCTCTCTCGTTTCCCTTTGCTGATGTCACCCAGGGTGCAGTTACCGTACCTGACGCTCCCGTCCCGTCGAAACGCAACGGTTACGTACGCGCTACCCACCAGAACATGCTCGCTCCACAATCCCCTCCGGAAGTCAAGTTGAGGGGGGGGAGGAACAATCTGAGGTCGTGGTACTGAGTCTGGAATATTTAGCATCTCCCGGGGTGAAGAACCGGGCGACATTTCGGGTCGAGACCCTTCTACAGACAATAATAGACAATAGCTGCAGGAGTAGAGGCCATTCGGCCCTTCGAGCCAGCACCAGCACCGCCATTCAATAGGCAATAGACAATAGGTACAGGAGTAGAGGCCATTCGGCCCTTCGAGCCAGCACCGCCATTCAATAGACAATAGACAATAGGTACAGGAGTAGAGGCCATTCGGCCCTTCGAGCCAGCACCAACACCGCCATTCAATGTGACCATGGCTGATCATCCCCAATCAGTACCCCGTTCCTGCCTTCTCCCCATATCCCCTGACTCTACAATTCTCTGCCACACAGAGGGCAGTGGAGACCAATTCACTGGACGTATTCAAGAGAGAGTTAGGTTTAGCTCTTGGGGCTAGTGGAAGCAAGGGATATGGGGAGAAGGCAGGAACGGGGTACTGATTGGGGATGATCAGCCATGATCGTATTGAATGGCGGGTGCTAGCCTCGAGTGGCCGAACGTTTCGGGTCGAGAGTCAGGGGAGAGGGAGATAGGGAAGGGTGAGGTGTGAAAAGGAGAGACCAAAGGGGATCAGAGATCACTCCTGCACCTATTTTCCAAGTTTCTATATTCTTGTAAACAATTGAATGCATTATTTTTAGGGGGGAGACAGAACGGAGGGAGAGAAGAGAGAGAGGGGGAGAGAGAAGGGGAGGGGGAGAGAGAGAAGGGGAGAGGGAGAGAGAGAAGGGGAGAAGGAGAAGAGAGAGACGGAGAGAGATAAGGGGAGGGGGAGAGAGAGAAGGGGAGAGAAATGCCATAGAGGGAGTGCAGAGACGGTTCACCAGACTGATTCCTGGGATGTCAGGACTGTCTTATGAAGAAAGACTGGATAGACTTGGTTTATACTCTCTAGAATTTAGGAGATTGAGAGGGGATCTTATAGAAACTTACAAAATCCTTAAGGGGTTGGACAGGCTAGATGCAGGAAGATTGTTCCCGATGTTGGGGAAGTCCAGGACGAGGGGTCACAGCTTAAGGATAAGGGGGAAATCCTTTAAAACCGAGATGAGAAGAACTTTTTTCACACACAGAGAGTAGTGAATGCATTTCGATGTCTCTGTACTGTACACTGACAATGACAATTAAAATTGAATCTGAATCTGAATCTGAATCTCTGGAACTCTCTGCCACAGAGGGTAGTCGAGGCCACACAGTTCATTGGCTATATTTAAGAGGGAGTTAGATGTGGCCCTTGTGGCTAAGGGGATCAGGGGGTATGGAGAGAAGGCAGGTACGGGATACTGAGTTGGATGATCAGCAATAATCATATTGAATGGCGGTGCTGGTGCTGGCTCGAAGGGCCGAATGGCCTACTCCTGCACCTAATTTCTATGTTTCTATGTTAGTTGAGGCCACACAGTTCATTGGCTATATTTAAGAGGGAGTTAGATGTGGCCCTTGTGGCTAAGGGGATCAGGGGGTATGGAGAGAAGGCAGGGACGGGATACTGAGTTGGATGATCAGCCATGATCATATTGAATGGCGGTGCTGGTGCAGGCTCGAAGGGCCGAATGGCCTCTACTCCTGCACCTATTGTCTATGTTTCTATGTTCTGGACTCCCCCAACATCGGGAACATGTTTCATAGAAAATTAGTGCAAATAGGAACATAGAAACATAGACATAGAAACATAGATGGCCTCTACTCCTGCACCTAATTTCTATGTTTCTATGTAAAAGAGGATAGAGAGAAGGGGAGAGAAAAGAGGAGAGATAGAAGGGGAGTGAGAAAGGGTTAAAAGACCAACCCCGCGATCCACTCGTCTCAGAGGTGAAACGCTGACTAAAAGACAACAGTAACTAGGTCAGGCAGCAAATTTTTTCCCCCATGCTCAGCTCTTGTCCTTGAGCTGCAGACGCCTGGGTTTCACCCCCCCCTCACCTCACCTCACCGTGCAGCCAGACGCCACTGAGTTTTCCACTGTGTGGTCATCACCAGGAGCCTCTGACAGAAGCCACAACTGCAACTGTGAACCACAGCCGGAGCTCAGAGCTCTGCCCTGGAGATAAACTCAGTCTCCCACCACCTTGCCCTGCCTCACTCACTCACACACACACACACACACACTCAAAGCACAGGCAATATCACTCTCTTGTTCCTCTCTACCTCTCCTCTCCCTTTCTCTCTCCCGTCTACTGCAGTTGTACAGGGTCTTGGTGAGACCACACCTGGAGTATTGCGTGCAGTTTTGGTCTCCAAATCTGAGGAAGGACATTATTGCCATAGAGGGAGTGCAGAGACGGTTCACCAGACTGATTCCTGGGATGTCAGGACTGTCTTATGAAGAAAGACTGGATAGACTTGGTTTATACTCTCTAGAGTTTAGGAGATTGAGAGGGGATCTTATAGAAACTTACAAAATTCTTAAGGGGTTGGACAGGCTAGATGCAGGAAGATTGTTTCCGATGTTGGGGAAGTCCAGGACAAGGGGTCACAGCTTAAGGATAAGGGGGAAATCCTTTAAAACAGAGATGAGGAGAACTTTTTTCACACAGAGAGTGGTGAATCTCTGGAACTCTCTGCCACAGAGGGTAGTCGAGGCCAGTTCATTGGCTATATTTAAGAGGGAGTTAGATGTGGCCCTTGTGGCTAAGGGGATCAGGGGGTATGGAGAGAAGGCAGGTACGGGATACTGAGTTGGATGATCAGCCATGATCATATTAAATGGCGGTGCAGGCTCGAAGGGCCGAATGGCCTACTCCTGCACCTAATTTCTATGTTTCTATGTTTCTATGTTTCATCCCCAATCAGTAACCCCCGTTCCTGCCTTTTCTCCCCATATAGAAACATAGAAATTAGGTGCAGGAGTAGAGGCCATTTGGCCCTTCAAGCCTGCACCAGCACCGCCATTCAATATGATCATGGCTGATCATCCAACTCAGTATCCCGTCCCTGCCTTCTCTCCATACCCCCTGATCCCCTTAGCCACAAGGGCCATGATCACATTGAATGGGAGTGCTGGCTCGAAGGGGCGAATGGCCTCTACTCCTGCACCTATAGTCTCTTGTCTATTGTCTAAATGGCCGACCCCTTATTCATAAACTGTGTGTGGCCCCTGGTTCTGGACTCCCCCAACATCGGGGAACATTTTTCCTGCCTCTAGCCTGTCCAAACCCTTAAGAATTTTATAAGTTTCTATAAGATAGAAACATAGAAATTAGGTGCAGGAGTCGAGGCCATTCGGCCCTTCGAGCCTGCACCAGCACCGCCATTCAATATGATCATGGCTGATCATCCAACTCAGTATCCCCTCCCTGCCTTCTCTCCATACCCCCTGATCGCTTTAGCCACAAGGGCCACATCTAACTCCACAGATTCACCACCCAGTGACTGAAGACATTCTGATCTGAACTGAAATCACCTCCCACCACCTCCCCCTACCACCACCACCCGCCAGTAGTCGGTTGGTAAGAGAGTTCGCTTCAGGAAACCACCGGGAGATCAATCCGTTTAACTGACTAGTTGGTCGGCTCGAGACTTGCCATTTTATGCAATGCATGCCAAACATATTCTGGGAAGGGGGTGGGGGTGTGGGTGTGTGTGGTAGACCACTAGGGCTAAGCCCTAGTGAGACCACACCTGGAGTATTGTGCGCAGTTTTGGCCTGTTGGCCTTTATAACAAGAGGAGTTGAGTATCGGAGCAAGGAGGTCCTTCTGCAGTTGTACAGAGCCCTAGTGAGACCACACCTGGAGTATTGTGTGCAGTTTTGTCCCCCTAATTTGAGGAAGGACATTCTTGCTATTGAGGGAGCCCAGCGTAGGTTCACCAGGTTAATTCCCGGGATGGCGGGACTGTCATATGCTGAGAGAATGTGGAGCGGCTGTGGGCTTGTACACTCTGTGGAGTTTAGAAGGATGAGAGGGCATCTCATTGAAACATATATGAGATTATTAAGGGTTTGGACACACTGGAGGCAGGAAACATGTTCCCGATGTTGGGGGAGTCCAGAACTAGGGGCCACACACACACACACACACAGTTTAAGAATAAGGTGTCGGCCATTTAGAACGGAGACGAGAAAACACTTTTTCTCACACAGAGAGTTGTGAGTCTGTGGAATTCTCTGCCTCAGAGGCCGGTTCTCTGGATGCTTTTAAGACTCACTTAGGGTTTTTATGCTTTTAGGGCTCTTAAAGATAGCGGAGTCAGGGGATATGGGGAGAAAAGGCAGGAACGGGGTACTGATTGGGGATGATCAGCCATGATCACATTGAATGGCGGTGCTGGCTCAAAGGGCCAAATGGCCTCTACTCCTGCACCTATTGTCTATTGTCTAGTAACTAGCGAGACCTGGGTGTCATGGTACACCAGTCATTGAAGGTAGGCATGCAGGTGCAGCAGGCAGTAAAGAAAGCGAATGGTATGTTAGCTTTCATTGCAAAAGGATTTGAGTATAGGAGCAGGGAGGTTCTACTGCAGTTGTACAGGGTCTTGGTGAGACCACACCTGGAGTATTGCGTGCAGTTTTGGTCTCCAAATCTGAGGAAGGACATTATTGCCATAGAGGGAGTGCAGAGACGGTTCACCAGACTGATTCCTGGCATGGCAGGACTGTCTTATGAAGAAAGACTGGATAGACTTGGTTTATACTCTCTAGAATTTAGAAGATTGAGGGGGGATCTTATAGAAACTTACAAAATTCTTAAGGGGTTGGACAGGCTAGATGCAGGAAGATTGTTCCCGATGTTGGGGAAGTCCAGGACAAGGGGTCACAGCTTAAGAATAAGGGGGAAATCCTTTAAAACCGAGATGAGAAGAACTTTTTTCACACAGAGAGTGGTGAATCTCTGGAACTCTCTGCCACAGAGGGTAGTTGAGGCCACACAGTTCATTGGCTATATTTAAGAGGGAGTTAGATGTGGCCCTTGTGGCTAAGGGGATCAGGGGGTATGGAGAGAAGGCAGGGATGGGATACTGAGTTGGATGATCAGCCATGATCATATTGAATGGCGGTGCTGGTGCAGGCTCGAAGGGCCGAATGGCCTCTACTCCTGCACCTAATTTCTATGTTTCTATGTTTCTATGACTAGAGCTTCTCTTAACTTGAAGGATGTCAGTGAACGGAGGCACGTTTTCACACCATGGTTTTATGGTCGCTGTGACTGAGATTAGTTTTATCTTCAATCGAGATTGCTGTGGTGAGTCTTGAACCACTGCTGTGACTTCTGTTTGCTTCATAGACACATAGACAATGGGTGCAGGAGTAGAGGCTGTTCGGCCCTTCGATCCAGCACCGCCATCCAATGCGATCATGGCTGATCATCCACAATCAGTACTGTTTGTCCCAGCAAGCGAATTCTAACTCTAAAATAAAGTCGCCAAATGTCCCGTATTAGCCGGGACATCCCGTATTTTGGGCTAAATTGATTTGTCCCGTACGGGACCACCCCTTGTCCCGTATTTGACCGCTACTGTTTTTGAAACATATAAGATTGTTAATGGTTTGGACACGCTAGAGGCAGGAATGGAGCGGCTGGGCTTGTACACTCTGGAGTTTAGAAGGATGAGAGGGTATCTCATTGAAACATATAAGATTGTTAAGGGTTAGAGGCAGGAAACATAGAAACATAGAAATAGGTGCAGGAGTAGAGGCCATTCGGCCCCTTCGAGCCTGCACCAGCACCGCCATTCAATATGATCATGGCTGATCATCCAACTCAGTATCCCGTCCCTGCCTTCTCTCCATACCCCCTGAATCCCCTTAGCCACAAGGGCCACATCTAACTCCCTCTTAAATATAGCCAATGAAACTGTGTGGCCTCGACTACCCTCTGTGGCAGAGAGTTCCAGAGATTCACCCACTCTCTGTGTGAAAAAAGTTCTTCTCATCTCGGTTTTCAAGGATTTCCCTCTTATCCTTAAGCTGTGACCCCTTGTCCTGGACTTCCCCAACATCGGGAAACAATCTTCCTGCATCTAGCCTGTCCAACCCCTTAAGAATTTTGTAAGTTTCTATAAGATCCCCTCTCAATCTCCTAAATTCTAGAGAGTACAAACCAAGTCTATCCAGTCTTTCTTCATAAGACAGTCCTGACATCCCAGGAATCAGTCTGGTGAACCGTCTCTGCACTCCCTCTATGGCAATAATGTCCTTCCTCAGATTTGGAGACCAAAACTGCACGCAATACTCCAGGTGTGGTCTCACCAAGACCCTATACAACTGCAGTAGAACCTCCCTGCTCCTATTCTCAAATCCTTTTGCTATGAAGAATGTCTTTCCTCAGATTAGGAGACCAAAACTGTACACAATACTCCAGGTGTGGTCTCACCAAGACCCTGTACAACTGCAGTAGAACCTCCCTGCTCCTATACTCCAGGTGTGGTCTCACCAAGACCCTGTACAACTGCAGTAGAACCTCCCTGCTCCTAGACTCCAGGTGTGGTCTCACCAAGACCCTGTACAACTGCAGTAGAACCTCCCTGCTCCTATACTCCAGGTGTGGTCTCACCAAGACCTGTACAACTGCAGTAGAACTCCCTGCTCCTATACTCAAATCCTCTTGCTATGAAAGCCAACATACCATTCGCTGATGTTCCGTCTTAAACACTCAGCCCCTCGAGCCCTTGACTAGCGACAGGCCACCTCGTTGAGAGCTGTTGCTATCTCTTGCACAATGATGCACACACACACACACACACAATCTGTTTTATCGAGTCTCCGCTCGCTGCAGAGCTAACCACTGATAACAAAACCGCCTTATCCTGTTCCAAACCAGCGCCATCCATTTGTGCACAACCTTCATGATTTTAGACATATCTCTTGCTCTTTAATTCCAATCTCTCTGCCTCTCTCGCTCCCTTTCACACTCTCCCTTTCTGTCTCTCTCTCTCTGTTTTTTCTCTATCTCTCCCTCTCTCCTCCCTCCCTTTCTCTCGTTCTCTCTTTTTCCTTCTGGTGGCTGATTGGGAAAGGGGGAGATGCAGCGAGACCTGGGTGTCATGGTACACCAGTCATTGAAGGTAGGCATGCAGGTACAGCAGGCAGTAAAGAAAGCGAATGGTATGTTAGCTTTCATTGCAAAAGGATTTGAGTATAGGAGCAGGGAGGTTCTACTGCAGTTGTACAGGGTCTTGGTGAGACCACACCTGGAGTATTGCATACAGTTTTGGTCTCCAAATCTGAGGAAGGACATTATTGCCATAGAGGGAGTGCAGAGAAGGTTCACCAGACTGATTCCTGGGATGTCAGGACTGTCTTATGAAGAAAGACTGGATAGACTTGGTTTATACTCTCTAGAATTTAGGAAGATTGAGAGGGGATCTTATAGAAACTTACAAAATTCTTAAGGGGTTGGACAGGCTAGATGCAGAAGATTGTTCCCGATGTTGGGGAAGTCCAGGACAAGGCGTCACAGCTTAAGGATAAAGGGGAAATCCTTTAAAACCGAGATGAGAAGAACTTTTTTCACACAGAGAGTGGTGAATCTCTGGAACTCTCTGCCGCAGAGGTGTAGTTGAGGCCACACAGTTCATTGGCTATATTAAGAGGGAGTTAGATGTGGCCCTTGTGGCTAAGGGGATCAGGGGGGTATGGAGAGAAGGCAGGTACGGGATACTGAGTTGGATGATCAGCCATGATCATATTGAATGGCGGTGCAGGCTCGAAGGGCCGAATGGCCTACTCCTGCACCTAATTTCTATGTTTCTATGTCAGCAGCGACTCTCGTCAGCAGCGGCCTCTGCAGCCCGTCTGCGTTTTTATTATTTTCTGTCTATGTTTCTATGTAGTTTTTGTTATTTTTGTTGGGGTGTTGGTGTGTGTGGGGGGGGGGGGGGGGGGGGTGGGGGGGTGGGGTGGGAGGGACGGGGGTAACTTTTAATCTCTCCCTGCACGGGAGACCCGACCTTTTCTCTGTCGGGTCTCCGTTGTCGTTGGGGCTGCAACGAGGAGCGGCCTCCAACAGGAGAAGACCGGGGACTCTGGTGCCGACGGACTCACCGTCACCGTCGCGGAGCTGGCCCGAGTCCGGAGCGGGTGGGAGCGGTGGTGGAGCGCTGCTGCTGCTGCTGCTGCTGCGGCCCGACCTCCGGAGATTCGGAGGCTGCAACTGCGGGTCTGGCGGACGGCGGGCACCGGGGAGCCTGCGGGTCCCTGGAGGGAGACCGCTTTTCTATACTCAAATCCTTTTGCTATGAATGCTAACATACCATTCGCCTTCTTCACTGCCTGCTGCATCTGCATGCCTACTTTTAATGACTGGTGTACCATGACACCCAGGTCTCGTTGCATCTCCCCTTTTCCTAATCGGCCACCATTCTGCTTGGGTAGTCTGCACCCCAGCGATATGAACATTGACTTCTCTAATTTCAGGTAGTCCCTGCTTCCTCCCTCCTTCCCCCTCCCCCTTCCCAGCTCCCTCACTGTCTCCGCCTCTTCCTTTCTTCTTCCCGCCCCCCACATCAGTCTGAAGAAGGGTCTCGCCCCGAAACGTCACCTATTTCCTTCACTTCATAGATGCTGCCTCACCCGCTGAGTTTCTCCAGCATTAGTGTCCACCTTTGCGCTATCTTTGATCGGACTTTACCGGACTTTATCTTGTACGAAAAGTCATGACCTCATCCTGTATCTGTACACTGTGGACGGCTCGATTGTAATCATGTGTTGTCTTTCCGCTGACTGGTTAGCAGGCGACAAAAAAGCCTTTCACTGTACCTCGGTACACCCTGACACTGGATACAAAAAGCTGGAGTAACTCAGCGGGGCAGGCAGCATCCTCTGGAGAGAAGGAATGGGGTGATGTTTCAGGTCCAGACCCTTCTTCAGACTGACAAACAGAGATATGGAAGGGTAAGGTGTGAAAAGCAAAGATCAAAGGAGAAAGAGAGATTAGAACATAGAAAATAGGTGCAGGAGTAGAGGCCATTCGGCCCTTCGAGCCTGCACCAGCACTGCCATTCAATATGATCATGGCTGATCATCCAACTCAGTATCCCATCCCTGCCTTCTCTCCATACCCCCTGATCCCTTTAGCCACAAGGCCACATCTAACTCCCTCTTAAATATAGCCAATGAACTGTGTGGCCTCAACTACCTTCTGTGGCAGAGAATTCCACAGATTCACCACTCTCTGTGTGTGGAAAAAAAATGTTTTCCTCATCTCGGTCCTAAAAGATTTCCTCCCTTATCCTTAAACTGTGTGTGTGTGGCCCCTTATTCTGGACTTCCCCAACATCGGGAACAATCTTCCTGCATCTAACCCCTTAAGAATTTTGTACTTTTCTATAAGATCCCCCCTCAATCTTCTAAATTCTAGCGTGTACAAGCCGAGTCTATCCAGTCTTTCTTCATGTGAAAGTCCTGCCATCCCGGGAATCAGTCTGGTGAACCTTCTCTGTACTCCCTCTACGGCATGAATGTCCTTCCTCAGATTAGGAGACCAAAACTACACGCAATACTCTAGGTGTGGTCTCACCAAGACCCTGTACAACTGCAGTAGAACCTCCCTGCTCCTGTACTCCAGGTGTGGTCTCACCAAGACCCCTGTACAACTGCAGTAGAACCTCCCTGCTCCTGTACTCCAGGTGTGGTCTCACCAAGACCCTGTACAACTGCAGTAGAACCTCCCTGCTCCTGTACTTAGGAAGAGTAAGGTGTGAAAATGGTTAAAAGGGTATGGAGATCAAGGGAAATGTAGGAATGGATCTTTGTTAAAGAAAGAACTGCAGTTGCTGAACGTCTGAAGAAGGGTCTCGACCCGAAACGTCACCTGTTCCTTCTCTCCAGAAATGCTGCCTGTCCCGCCGAGTTCCTCCAGCACTTTGTGTATATCTTCGCTGTAAACCAGCATCTGCAGTTCCTTCCAAATCTAAACGAAAACCGTCTGGAATAAAACTTTCTTCTCGTTGGAGAATATAAATTTAAAAGCAAACTCTGCCTCGACAGATGATGAATTGCTAAAAATAAGAAAGGCTTAGCAGCCACAAGATTGCGTGCAGTCAGAAATATGAGCTCGTCACGTTGATATGAATCTTAGATATCATCCCCCCAATCTCAAAGATTAAAGCCTCTTGCGGCCTGAAATGTTAATATCTCTCCTTGGAGATTCGAACCAGCAAGAAAATAGTGTAATTATAGACAATAGACAATAGGTGCAGGAGTAGGCCATTCGGCCCTTCAGGCTAGCACCACCATTCAATAGACAACAGACTTAAATGGCCTCCCCTTTATTCTAAGACTGTGTGTGTGTGTGGCCCCTGGTTCTGGACTCGTCCAACATTGGGAACATTTTTCCTTGTCCAGTCCCTTTTATAATTATTTATGTTTATATAAGCTCCCCCTCATCCTTCTAAGCACCGCCATTCAATGTGATCATGGCTGATCATCCCCAATCAGTACCCCCGTTCCTGCCTTTTCTCCCCGTATCCCCTGACTCCGCTATCTTTAAGAGCCCTGTCTAGCTCTCTCTTGAAAGCATCAGAGAACCGGCCTCTGAGGCAGAGAATTCCACAGACTCACAACTCTCTCTGTGAGAAAAAGTGTTTCCTCGTCTCCGCTCTAAATGGCCGACCCCTTATTCTTAAATGGGAGGGGGAGGAGGGAGATGGGGGGAGGGGGAGGAGGGGAGAGGGGTGGGGGGAGAGAGTAGGGAGGGGGTGAGAAGTGGAAGAGTGGGTGGGGAGGGAGGGGTACGGGGAGTGGTGGAAGAGGGACAGAGGGGAAGGGGTGGGGGGGTAGAGAGGGGAGGGAGGGGGAGAGAGAGGGGTGGGGGGGGAGAGGGGTGGGGTAAATGGGAGAGAAGTGGATGAGTGGGGAGGGAAGGATAGGGGGGAGTGGTGGAAGAGGGACAGGGGGAGGGGGGGAGTGGGGGAGGGGAGAGAGGTGGGGTGAGTGTGGGTAGGGAGGGGTAGGGGAGTGGTGGAAGAGGGACAGAGGGAAAGGGTGTGAGGGGTGAGAGGGGAGGGAGAGGGGGTGGGGTAAATGGGAGAGAAGTGGTGAATCTGTGGAATTCTCTGCCACAGAGGGTAGTTGAGGCCACACAGTTCATTGGCTATATTTAAGAGGGAGTTAGATGTGGCCCTTGTGGCTAAAGGGATCAGGGGGTATGGAGAGGAAGGCAGGGATGGGATACTGAGTTGGATGATCAGCCATGATCATATTGAATGACGGTGCAGGTGCAGGCTCGAAGGGCCGAATGGCCTCTACTCCTGCACCTAATTTCTATGTTTCTATGTTTCTAAGTGGATGAGTGGGAAGGGAGAGGTAGGGGGAGTGGTGGAAGAGGGACAGAGGGGTAGAGGGGAAGGGTGAGGGGAGGGAGGGGGAGGGGGGGGAGGGAGAGGGGTGGGGGGTGAGAAGGGGGGGAGGAGAGAGAGGAGAGGGGTGGGGTAAATGGGAGAGAGAAGTGGATGAGTGGGGATGGAGAGGTAGGGGGGAGTGGTGGAAGAGGGACAGAGGGGAAGGGGTGAGGGGAGGGAGGGGGAGGAGAGAGGGGTGGGGGGAAAGAGTGGGGAGGGGGTGAGAAGTGGAAGAGTGGATAGGGAGGGAATGGGGTAGGGGGAGTGGTGGAAGAGGGATAAAGGGGTGAGGGGAGAAGGGAGGGAGGGGGGAGAGAGGGGAGGGGGGAGGGGTGGAGTGAGTGAGTAGGGGGAGTGGTGGAAGAGGGGACAGAGGGGGTAGGGGTGGGGGGAGAGAGTGGGGAGGGGGAGGGGGGGGAGAGAAGTGGAAGAGTGGGTAGGGGGAGTGGTGGAAGAGGGGACAGAGAGGAGAGGGGGTGGGGTAAATGGGAGAGAAGTGGATGAGTGGGGAGGGAGGATAGGGGGAGTGGTGGAAGAGGGATAAAGGGGGGAGGAGTGAGAGGTGTAGGGGGAGGGGGGGGAGAGTAGTGGAAGAGTGGCTAGGGGTAGTGGCAGAGGGGAGAGAGGGACACCCCCCCCCCGGACACTTATTATTATTTATTCAAATCATTTGCTATGTCGCTCTTCCAGGGAGATGCTAAATGCATTTCGTTGTCTCTGTACTGTACACTGACAATGATAATTAAAATTGAATCTGAAGGCGGTGGGGGGAGATGGGGAGATAGAAACATAGAAACATAGAAATTAGGTGCAGGAGTAGAGGCCATTCGGCCCTTCGAGCCTGCACCGCCATTCAATATGATCATGGCTGATCATCCAACTCAGTATCCATCCCTGCCCTTCTCTCCATACCCCCTGATCCCTTTAGCCACAAGGGCCACATCTAACTCCCTCTTAAATATAGCCAATGAACTGTGTGGCCTCAACTACCCTCTGTGGCAGAGAGTTCCAGAGATTCACCACTTTCTGTGTGAAAAAAGTTCTTCTCATCTCGGTTTTAAAGGATTTCCCCCCTTATCCTTAAACTGTGACTGACCCCTTGTCCTGGACTTCTCCAACATCGGGAACAATCTTCCTGCATCTAGCCTGTCCAACCCCTTAAGAATTTTGTAAGTTTCTATAAGATCCCCTCTCAATCTTCTAAATTCTAGAGAGTATAAACCAAGTCTATCCAGTCTTTCTTCATAAGACAGTCCTGACATCCCAGGAATCAGTCTGGTGGACCGTCTCTGTACTCCCTCTATGGCAATAATGTCCTTCCTCAGATTTGGAGACCAAAACTGTACGCAATACTCCAGGTGTGGGCTCACCAAGACCCTGTACAACTGCAGTAGAACCTCCCTGCTCCTATACTCAAATCCTCTTGCTATGAAGAATGTCTTTCCTCAGATTAGGAGACCAAAACTGTACGCAATACTCCAGGTGTGGTCTCACCAAGACCCTGTACAACTGCAGTAGAACCTCCCTGCTCCTATACTCAAATCCTCTTGCTATGAAGAATGTCTTTCCTCAGATTTGGAGACCAAAACTGTACACAATACTCCAGGTGTGGTCCTCACCAAGACCCTGTACAACTGCAGTAGAACCTCCCTGCTCCTATACTCAAATCCTTTTGCAATGAAAGCTAGCTGTCCCAACCCCTTAAGAATTTTGTAAGTTTCTATAAGATCCCCTCTCAATCTTCTAAACTGGAGATGGGGCACCCACCTCCAGTTTAAAGTCCACTTGGAATATTTTGGTGGGAGCAAGAGGGAGATAATCTCATGCCATTGAGGGAGCTGTCGCTGGATGAGGAGAGGCTACGCATGATGCCTTACGAGTAGCGTTGGAGAATATCGTTTCGAAGGCCTCTTTCCGACACTGTGCCAAATCTCTGTGGTCTGTCTGTGCAAAGATTTCGTGAAGATGTAATATTTTAAAAGCAGGTTTCATTTGCACCCCCCCACAAACACACACAGACACACACACACACATTTAACTTATTTTGCGTTTGCGAATATTGTGTAATTTTGGAAGACGCAAACTTTCAGCCGACCACACATCCAGATAGTCCGTCGCAAGTTAAAACGCCACCGAGATTTTTCTGCTGACATTTCTATTTGCCGCTGTGGTGAAACAAATAATTCAACTCAGGAGATGATAACAGCTCAAGTTTGAGTCACCGAGCCTCCTCTGCGGTTAGATGGGTCGCGAAAAGAAAAATATCTAACGTAGGAAGGAACTGCAGATGCTGGTTTGCGACAGAGATAAGTGAAAAAGTGCTGGAGGAACTCAGCGCCCCCCGGAGAGAAGGGACTGGCTGTCGAGAACCTTCTTGTAGACGGTTTCAAAAATCCGCTCCTCGATAAATTTGGACAATTAATGTCCCCCGAGATATTTACTAAAATTTATCACCAAACTGACATTAGACAATAGGTGCAGGAGTAGGCCATTCGGCCCCTTGAACCAGCATAGAAGA
>JAWMAR010002364.1:134672-137172 GCA_036785375.1 Leucoraja ocellata
TGCTGGTTGTCAGTTGAAGGGATTAATGGAGCAAGCATCAGCCACCAAGCCTATAGATGACAGCACGGCCATGCACAACATTCACCCCTCTACAGGTAAGTGAACAACTGTATTCCAAGCCAGATGCTTGACTCCGATCTCTCACCCTCTCTCCCCTTGCAAAGAAACGTTTAGCATTCGCAGGAAGGATATCACCCAGGGCGAGATTCAGCTGGTGAAGCGGCCCAATTTCCGACACCTTTGACAGACACAGAAAACTGGAGTAACTCAGCGGGTCAGGCAGCATCTTCAAGAGTTTGAACACGCTAGAGGCAGGAAACATTAGCCATTTAGAACGGAGACGAGGAAACACTATTTTTTAGGAGATTGAGAGGGGGATCTTATAGAAACTTTGGTGGCAAAAACAGGAAAGCAGACTATTATCTAAATGGTGGCCGATTGGGAAAGGGGGAGATGCAGCGAGACCTGGGTGTCATGGTACGCCAGTCATTGAAGGTAGGCATGCAGGTGCAGCAGGCAGTAAAGAAAGCGAAATGGTATGTTAGCTTTCATAGCAAAAGGATTTGAGTATAGGAGCAGGGAGGTTCTACTGCAGTTGTACAGGGTCTTGGTGAGACCACACCTGGAGTATTGCGTACAGTTTTGGTCTCCAAATCTGAGGAAGGACATTATTGCCATAGAGGGAGTGCAGAGACGGTTCACCAGACTGATTCCTGGGATGTCAGGACTGTCTTATAAAGAAAGACTGGATAGACTTGGTTTATACTCGCTAGAATTTAGAAGATTGAGAGGGGATCTTATAGAAACTTACAACATTCTTAAGGGGTTGGACAGGCTAGATGCAGGAAGATTGTTCCCGATGTTGGGGAAGTCCAGGACAAGGGTTCACACAGCTTAAGGATAAGGGGGGAAATCCTTTAAAACCGAGATGAGAAGAACTTTTTTCACACAGAGAGTGGTGAATCTCTGGAACTCTCTGCCACAGAGGGTAGTCGAGGCCACACAGTTCATTGGCTATATTTAAGAGGGAGTTAGATGTGGCTAAGGGGATCAGGGGGTATGGAGAGAAGGCAGGTACGGGATACTGAGTTGGATGATCAGCCATGATCATATCGAATGGCGGGTGCTGGTGCTGGTTCGAAGGGCCGAATGGCCTCTACTCCTGCACCTATTGTCTATGTTTTTTATCCTTGATCGGGACTTTGCTGACTTTACCTTGCACTAAACCATAGAAACATAGAAACATAGAAATTAGGTGCAGGAGTAGAGGCCATTCGGCCCTTCGAGCCTGCACCGCCATTCAATATGATCATGGCTGATCATCCAACTCAGTATCCCGTACCTGCCTTCTCTCCATAAACGTCACTCCCTTTACCCTGTATCTGTACACTGTGGACGGCTCGATTGTAATCATGTGTTGTGTTTCCGCTGACTGGTTAGCACGCAAACAAATAAGCTTTTCACACCGCACCTCAGTACACGGAATTTTCAAATTAAACTGAGAGCTGTCTCTGACACAGAAGCACTTGCAAATCGAACAAATTTTTAACCCCCCACTCCCCATTCCCGCACCCGACCTTTCTGTCCTGGGCCTCCACCATTGTCAGAGTGAGGCCTAGCGGACAAAATGGAGGAACGGCACCTCATATTCCGCTTGGGGCAGCTTACACCCCAGCGGTATGAACATTGACTTCTCTAACTTCAAGTAACCCTTGCTTTCTCTCTCTGTCTCTCTCTCCATCCCCTCCCTCTCCCCCTTCCCAGTTTTCCCACCATTCTTACTGTCATCCTGACTAAATTTGACTCATTAGACAATAGACAACAGGTGCAGGAGTAGAGGCCATCCGGCCCTCTCGAGCCAGCACCGCCATTCAATGTGATCATGGCTGATCGTCCAACTCAGTATCCCGTACCTGCCTTTTCTCTCCATATCCCCTGACTCCGCTATCTTTAAGAGCCCTATCTAGCTCTCTCTTGAAAGTATCCAGAGAACCGGCCTCTGAGCAGAGAATTCCACAGACTCACCACTCTCTGTGAGAAAAAGTGTTTCCTCGTCTCCGTTCTAAATGGCCGACCCCTTATTCTTAAACTGCGTGTGTGTGTGTGTGTGGCCCCTGGTTCTGGACTCCCCCATCATCACGAACGTGTTTCCTGCCTCTAGCGTGTCCAAAACCCTTAGTAATCTTATATGTTTCAATAAGATCCTTCTAAACTCCACAGAGTGTACAAGCCCACAGCCGCTCCATTCTCTCAGCATATGACAGTCCCGCCATCCGGGAATTAACCTGGTGAACCTACGCTGGGCTCCCTCAATAGCAAGAATGTCCTTCCTCAAATTAGGGGACCAAAACTGCACACAATACTCCAGGTGTGGTCTCACTAGGGCCCTGTACAACTACAGAAGGACCTCTTTGCTCCTGTACTCAACTCCTCGTGTTATAAAGGCCAACAGGGCCATTCGTTTTCTTCACTGCCTGCTGTACCTGCATGCTTACTTTCA
>JAWMAR010002364.1:139672-142612 GCA_036785375.1 Leucoraja ocellata
AAACTTACAAAATTCTTAAGGGGTTGGACAGGCTAGATGCAGGAAGATTGTTCCCGATGTTGGGGAAGTCCAGGACAAGGGCTCACAGCTTAAGGATAAGGGGGAAATCCTTTAAAACCGAGATGAGAAGAACTTTTTTCACACAGAGAGTGGTGAATCTCTGGAACTCTGTGCCACAGAGGGTAGTTGAGGCCAGTTCATTGGCTATATTTAAGAGGGAGTTAGATGTGGCCCTTGTGGCTAAAGGGATCAGGGGGTATGGAGAGAAGGCAGGTACGGGATACTGAGTTGGATGATCAACCATGATCATATTGAATGGCGGTGCAGGCTCGAAGGGCCGAATGGCCTCTACTCCTGCACCTAATTTCTATGTTTCTATGTAATTAATAATCAATTAATTGATCACTCAATCGATTAATAATCGATTAATTGATGTCAATCAATTTATAATCTTGTTCTTGGTTTCTTGGTCCTCCAAAATATTCCAAATGGAATTTAAACTGGAGGTGGTGAAGGGCGGGCTTAAGCCGGAAAGGGTTGGTTATTGGGAAGAAAGAGCTACTTTAAATGTAGTTGCATCTGGTTGGGAAACTATAGTTGGGTGGAGATTATTCCATGCTTTAATTGTGTGTGCGGGGGAAGAACGAATTGCTGTACACGTCTGTCTTTGGCTCTGGGATCACAAATTGGATCGAATGCCCTCGTCTGCTCCTAATTGGTTTGGGTTTGGTGTAGGTTAATCAATTGATTAATAATGAATTAATTAGACAGCCAATCCATCAACAATTCATAGAAACATAGACAATATTGATTATATTTAGTTGATTATTAATTGATTGAGTGATAATTAATTGATTATTAATTGATTGGGTAATCAATTCATTGATTATTGATCAAGTCATTATTAATCGATTGGGCGATCAATTAATTGATTATTGATCAAGTCATTATTGGTCGATTGGGTGATCAACTCATTGATTATTGATCAAGTAATTATTAATCGATTGGGTGATCAATAAATTGATTATTAATTGATTGAACGATCAATTAATTGATTATTAATCGATTGAGTGATTGATTGATTGAATGGATGAACGAATGAATTATTGATTGGCTGGCTGGCTGTATAATTCATTGATTATTCATTCAATCAATCAATCAAAGACGTTATTGTCATTCAAACATACACCGACAAATGCAGCTCTGAATGAGATGTTGTTGCATCCGGCTCCCCGTGCAACATAGAATAACAAAAGGACAAAATAGATAATTGTGGCCTCGGCACATTCGGACGACTCGGGTGGTGAATCTGTTGCAAAACCTGCCCGTTCTACTCCTTATACTACAGTACCTATTGACCGAGGGCAGCTGAGTGAACAGTCCAATTTATTAATTAATTGATTAGCTGATCAATCGATGGATTGTTTGATTAATTGAGTGAATGGATGAACAAATGAATTATTGATTGACTGGTTAAATAATTCATAATTAACTAAATGATCCCCTTTCATTGAAACATATAAGATTATTTAAGGGCTGAGATAGTCCCAGCCTCAACTACCTCCTCCGGCAGCTCGTTCCATACACCCCACCACCCACTGTGTGGAAAAGTTACGCCTCAGATTCCTATTAAATCTCTTCCCCCCCCCCCCTCACCTTAAACCTGGCAACATCCTCCCAAATCCCTAATTCTCAGATGCCTGCCATGCACGGAAAGTCTCGCCTCTTAAAGTCAGGGGGATATGGGGAGAAAAGGCAGGAACGGGGGTACTGATTGGGGATGATCAGCCATGATCACATTGAATGGCGGTGCTGGTGCTGGCTCGAAGGGCCGAATGGCCTCTACTCCTGCACCTATTGTCTATTGTCTATTGAAACATGTTCCCGATGTTGGGGGAGTCCAGAACCAGGGGCCACACACACACAGTTTAAGAATAAGAGGTCGGCCATTTAGAACGGAGACGAGGAAACACTTTTTCACACAGAGAGTGGTGAGTCTGTGGAATTCTCTGCCTCAGAGGGTGGTGGAGGCCGGTTCTCTGGATGCTTTCAAGAGAGAGCTAGATAGGGCTCTTAAAGATAGCGGAGTCAGGGGATATGGGGAGAAAAGGCAGGAACGGGGTACTGATTGTGGATGATCAGCCATGATCGCATTGAATGGCGGTGCTGGTGCTGGCTCGAAGGGCCGAATGGCCTCTACTCCTGCACCTATTGTCTATTATCCCAAGATTTAAAAGATATTCAGACAGGTACATGGGTAGGACGGGTTTAGAAACATAGAAATTAGGTGCAGGAGTAGAGGCCATTCGGCCCTTCGAGCCTGCACCAGCACCGCCATTCAATATGATCATGGCTGATCATCCAACTCAGTATCCCGTACCTGCCTTCTCTCCATACCCCCTGATCCCCTTAGCCACAAGGGCCACATCTAACTCCCTCTTAAATATAGCCAATGAACTGTGTGGCCTCAACTACCCTCTGTGGCAGAGAGTTCCAGAGATTCACCACTCTCTGTGTGAAAAAAGTTCTTCTCATCTCGGTTTTAAAGGATTTCCCCCTTATCCTTAAGCTGTGACCCCTTGTCCTGGACTTCCCCAACATCGGGAACAATCTTCCTGCATCTAGCCTGTCCAACCCCTTAAGAATGTTGTAAGTTTCTATAAGATCCCCTCTCAATCTCCTAAATTCTAGAGAGTATAAACCAAGTCTATCCAGTCTTTCTTCATAAGACAGTCCTGACATCCCAGGAATCAGTCTGGTGAACCGTCTCTGCACTCCCGTACCTGCCTTCTCTCCATACCCTCTGATCCCTTTAGCCACAAGGGGCCACATCTAACTCCCTCTTAAATATAGCCAATGAACTGTGTGGCCTCGACCACCCTCTGCGGCAGAGAGTTCCAGAGATTCACCACTCTCTGTGTGTGGGATATGGGCCCAAAC